>JACEGR010006799.1:0-56667 GCA_014170235.1 Listronotus bonariensis | reverse complement strand
TCACTTACTTTTTAAGAAAACGAAAATAAAATTAACCTAATTACTTGCCTCTGGACACTCAAAGACACTGAAAAACTTTAAAAGACACCTGATTCATTAAAAGTCGTTAGTTTAAATGTTATTGTTATTTTCTTTAAAATTTGTTATTACTTTCACATAGTGATATGCAATTAGTCTAAGATCCGAATAAGAAGCGACCTTTCCCCATCTGTTTACGTTCAAAAATATAAAAAAGTATATATTTGAAACAAAAACCGCTATTGGTTGGCTAAAAGTTATGGTAAAGTCTATAATTAATAAAACAAAATAATAACTTTTACCTTTTTAAGTATGGGTCCGAGTTGGGAGTATAATCTCAACTTTCAATTTTATTATCTTACAAAACAACCTTTAATTTTTTACCGTAAATTGGGAAACACTCTAGATGCACTCCGGACTACCGGAGAGAAAACTGCGCACACACAAGCTTTTATTTATGGGACACCTTGTATATTACATTTATTTAATTTTAGTATTTTTTATGACATTTAAATTATATTTATAATCATTAAGTTATTAAATGAAGTTTACCTATAGTTTATTCATTTTTAATTTAAAAAAACAGCCCAAAAAATGTTTTGCATTATTTAAAAATTCTGTTGCCATAATCAATTACTATGTATTTTTTCAATTACAAATAAACCAGTTCACCCTCGAGTTCACAAAGGATGCCGGCTTCAGTTGCCTTTTTAAAATAAACAGGTTAAAAAAATTTACAACCTCTACGGTCGACCTGAGTGTCAGTGGTGGGTACAAATGGGATATTTTTGATTTTACTTCGGTCGCCTGAACAGGTTAAAAAAACTGTAAAGTTTTGCCCACACACACTCAGGTCTACCTGAATAAAAAATTGTACAGTTCTTTCTGATCAGGTAGACCGTGGGTAGACCGTGGGTAGACCTGAGCGTCTGTGGGGGTGTGACTTGGAGATGAAGCAAGTTTAAACATATGTATATAGGAGCTTTTTTTATAAAATAATATAAGATATCACCTTAGTCTCGACCCGTAGTAAGAAAATACCCTGTACAGATAGCCACGAGCTACCCTGAATTAAACAAATGCAAAACATTTTGTTAAATTTCTTAATTTGTTTAATTTATTTAGTAAAACCAAGCAGAAAATGTTAAATTATGTTTTCGTTAAGTTGGTATAAATATACTTAGCACGTAATAAAATAAAACTAAGAAAGTTAGGAAAGTGGTATTAAAGGGGAGAATTTTGGTCTTTTGATATGCCGCTTCTAATAAAGTTATGAACTCATTAGGTGAGTAAAACAGTTACGGATTAAAGTAATTTTATTTTAGGACTTAGAAAAAGTGTATGTATTTTAATAAGTACAGGGTGTCCCAATTTAATTTATACACGAAATGACTTCGCCCCTATACAAGATTCAAAAATAAAATATATAGATATTTGGATACACTCTTTTTATTGACAGTTTATTTGGATACACTCATTTTATTGACAGTATCAGTTAATATACAAGGTGTCTCAATTTTTTTTTATAGTCAGGTAGGTTTTAAATAGCACACCAGAGGCGAACGAAGGGGTGGCAATGGGCAATTGCCCCCTTCCCCAAGGAGAAAAGGTGAGAACCTCTTGTTTTTTGCTCTTTCATATTTTTATTGCTGAAATTGCGTATGGAAGTATGTTTATCGGGGTAAGTTTGCATCTGCATTGTAGGTAGGAAACTTTTTTTTCTTTTGTGATCTTCACTTTTTCTCGTGGACCTCTTTTTTACTTTATTGTCCCCCCCTTCTCCCCCCACCCAAAACCTATTTCTGCGTACGACCCTGTGGCACAACCTGTATATTTAACGATTTTTGACTTTTAATTAATTCTACATAAAAAATGTATAACATACAGAATAGGTCAATTTTTGCCGCTTTTTGAGATATCAAAAGGGTGTTGATATAATCATTAACGATTAAAAGTAAAAAGATAATAACATATTTTGGTTTTATTTATTTTTAAAAAATCTGTCACTGTCCGAGTGACAAATGATATAATAAAATTTTATTAATTACCTGCCATTGGAAGGTCTACTTATAGGTAAGTAAATAAGTATTTATTTTCGAAGTGACTAGGGGCACGTTGATGTGCCGCGATTATTTTTTACCGGGCACGTGTATGACGTCACTACTGTCTACTATCCTTATTTTTACTATATTCTCCCTTCTTTTTGCACTAAATTCCTGATATAACACTAAATTGGCACACAATATTTCATTTTACATTAAAAAACCTTTTTAAAACCTGTTTTTTACTGATTATAAGCCTTTCTTTATTAATAAAATAAAAGGTTTGCTTTAAATCAAGTCGCCATGTTTGAAACCACTATCCACATAGGTGTATGCATGGTTGCAGCGTTTTGGGCGTAAAAAATTAGAATTCAATAAAAAAACCTGTAAAATAACTAAAAAGAGTTTATTTAAGGATGTTCATAAAATATTGTATGCCAATTTAGTGTTATATCAAGAATTTTGTGCAAAAAGAAGGCGGAATATAGCCAAATTAAGGATAGTTTGAATTTCAACTTTGATGATGAATAATGGCACGCTCAGTAGTGACGTCATACACGTGCCCGGTAAAAATAATCGCGGCACATCAACGTGCCCCTAGTCACTTCGATTTATTTTAGACACATATTTAGTTACTTAACCTAAAAACCAGCCTTAATTGACACATTGCTGTATTTTTTAATTACATTAAGTAATTATGTTGTGTCTAAAATAAACTAAGTTGCAGAAGTAACTATTAGTAGTTTTTACAATAAAAGAAAATTAATTACATGGTATTATATTAATTGTTACTTTGACAGTGACAGAAATATTTAAAAATATTTCAAACCTAAATATTTTTGCTTTTTTCACTTTCGGTTGTTTATAAGTATATCAACATATTGCTACTATCTCAAAAATCAGCCATACTTAATTAACGTATATTGTGTGTTATACGTATAATAACTAGTACTGTCAATAAAAAAATCCAAATGACATATCTTTGTTTTACCTTTATTTTTGTATTTTGTTTAACAGCGAAGTTATTTCGTGTATGAATAGAGTTGGGACACCCTGTTTCTTAACACAAATAAGTTCGTGTATATTTTTATTTATACAAGGTGTTTATAAAGTCATGGGCCATCAAATTTAACAGTTTGTAGAATTCACAAGAGAATTTAGGTAATTTGTCACATTTTCTTATACATACAAACGTTGCTAAATAAATTACTTATAAAAAAATGTAAAAAATTTACCAGAATAGTATTGTGTAACGTGTAGGAAAAGCGATATATTTCCGGACGATGGAGAAGTTTGCTTTCAGCAACACCGAGAGTCCGGAAATATGCTTTTACGAGTTGCATATTATACCATTTATTTACGCGAAAACTGTGCATCAATTAAAAATGTCAAAAAATCAAATTTGTTCTAAATATATTAAAATTTTAAAAATTATTTTTATTTAAAAAAAATCACTAGCATACCGTTTTTATTAAAAAAATAATAACCTTAAGCCCCCAGGAGCGACACTGGTAATAATTATTTTTTTCTTGTATACCAAAAATGTGTTTTGGCGCATAAAAGGCGTCCTCCAGATTTTTAAAAATATCTCAATTGATATAAAAGTTATTAGCCCTTAAAGTTTGAACCTATGTGTTTGGCCAACCCTGTATTTTACAATTTTCTTTTTTAAATAAAAATCCGTTTCTACGTTTTTGAGAAGTTGTTAAATGCAATATTTTTAATATCGCCCTGTAGCTAAAAAACTGAGTGCCGTATTCATATAGCTTCCTTAAGGCGTCCTAACACCTTAAGACACCCTTTAGAAGCCTTTAAGGGTGCCTCAGGGTGTAAGGGCGCCTTAAGGAAGCCCAGTGGCGTTGCGTGACCAAAATTAGGCATAGGCGAAATTTTATCCGCGAGGCCCCTTTTCTGGACAAAATAAATTTTGGGGGCAAAACAAAGGTTCTCACCTTTTCTGCGAGGCTCTTTTGTTGTCCTCGAAACAAAACTTGAAGACAAAAAAGATCCTCACCCCTTTTTTACACACTACTTTTTACTTTTTAATTAACACGCTTTTATTAGCTTGGGTTGTAACTATCTATCTATCTATCTATCTATCTATCTATGTAACGGAATCTTTGAGCCTAATTTTTACCAACTTCCAGCGATTCAATTTCTTTAAAACTTTGCACACGTATCAAGGACCGATGACAATGCAATAATTTAAAAACAGTATCCCGTTATCCTGATTAGGACCACCAGGATAAATAAATTCCTTTACAGATCCTCTGTGTCTCTTGACAAAATGACGGAGGAATTTTTTAGGGAATAAACTGGAGCATTTATTTTTAAAAAACTAATTGATATATGGAACTAAAAAATGAAAAATAAATAATAGTTTAAAAAAACTAAAAAAACACGCTTTTATATGCAACCGAACTAAAAATTAGAAAATAATTTTTCATTACAAAGAGTTTGTCACTTCAGAATAAAAGCGTGGGGTGCTTAATATATTAAATGTTATAATTAATCTATTTGCAAATATCTATGAGGGAAAAGTTATGAAAAAATAGTAAAATGCACCCCAGGCTTTTATTCTGAAGTGACAAACTCTTTGTAATGAAAAATTATTTTCTAATTTTTAGTTCGGTTGCATATAAAAGCGTGTTTTTTAAGTTTTTTAAACTATTATTTATTCATATCATTTACACTTTTGCGAGGCCCCTTTAAAACAAATTATACAATTACAAGCCTACAAAAACCTTCACTATGTTTTTCCCTACCTCACATTTTATACCTTCACTTTGCCGCGAGGATCCCCCAAGCGCAAGGCCGTAGGCGACCGCCTACACAGCCTACGCCTAACTACGCTACTGAAAAAGCACTATAAATACGGCCCTTAGAGAGGTATGCATGACGGCTTTGTTTACGGCATCTTTCGTTTCACAAAATAGTAGCGCAGGTTCGCAAAAACCGCAAGGTTCTAGCCTTATTAATAGAGAGATATGGGTGGTGCTGTAACGTCATGTGGTATTAACGTAAGCGCTATTATGACAGTTAAGTTATGCGCGATTCGATTTTTACCGTCGCTGGTGGTAATAACGTTACCGCATGAAGTAATTTGCGGGCTGACAACGCCGTGTGCTATTTAAAATAGCGAATAGAATTGCCATGCGCACAATATTTTTTTTGTTTATTTTTTAAGGTTATATTATTTATTTCGACAATTTCTTCAAATATTTTTATGATAAAGTCACAGAGTAAAGTTAAAATAACTAATCTTTGATAAAGCCTTGCTTTTTTATTTTGGTATGTCGTAGGTGGAAAAGAAACGAAAAGGTTAAGATTCTCGGTCGACAACCTGGTCTTGGTCAAAATTCGTCTGGAAAAATGGAATTTAAATACCCAGTGTGCCTAAAAGATTTTTTTTTCATTATCAAAAATGCATACATTTTTTAAAACATTTAAATTTGGTAAACCAGTAGGTAAGTAAGTAAATAGTTTTTAAACGAACATTTTCCTATTAACCCTCGCAGATTAAATTATTGTTTAATCATCTTTTACCGAGATTGTATTTGCCTTTAATTATAAATGGGTTAAAAAGGTATTATAAAATTAAATTAAAGTTTTACCCCACGGGAATTTACCGCTTAACACTTGCCCGACATTTAGTACGAAATTAATTTTTAGTTAGAGTTATCCTAGCCTCGTCTATCACCGCCTATCCGGTTTAGATTTTAATTACACAAATTTTATTGCTTATATGGTAATTACACAGTTTGTTTCTTTTTTTTCTAATTGTAGCGTTTGTGAATTAAAAGTAAATTATTTTATTATGTATAAATTATTTAATTTAATTAAAATAGGTTAAGTGCGACGTACTTAAGAAAGCTTTAAAAATATAAAAAATACCTATACCCTATTTTTTGCAAGAGATAGTAATAAAAATGTCTCGGGACGGTTAGAAGGTTGTAAACCATAGGCGCACCAGTCTCTGTGCAAAGAACAGGTAGAAATACACCGAATTGCGTTAAATAAGGATTATAAATTTTATATGTATTTTAGTATCTTTCCGTATGTGCAACTGAGTGGTTATAAAATGTTAAAGTATTGTTCAAAGTATTACAGTATTGTAAAAATGGCTTCTCCGCAGAAACGCGCATGTCTCGGCCATTTAACTGTTAACGAAAAGCAGATTGTTAAAAACGTATTCGATTATACAGGGTGCGGCAGAATGGACTCCCACATTTGGGTAGCAAATAAAAGTCTACTATAAAATATGAAGCTAAACTTTTATTATTTTTAAAAAGAGCACACTTTAAGGTTTTTTAACTATGTTTTCAAAATTATATCGTGTAAGTGACGGCCGTTAGCAGCGACACACATGCGAAGGCGTTCCTAGAAGTTCCGCATCACTTTTATCACCATATCTTGAGGAATAGCAGCAGTTTCATCTCGGATCGCTGTCTTGATTTAGGAAAGTCAAGAACCAGTTGCCCTTAAGTTAGCAACCAATTTAAAAATTGTTTTCCGGTCTGGAACAGAGGCATTCGGAGGCAGGAAGCGCGTACAAAATGCTCTTTAAGCTGGCTTAAAAAGACATTCAATCCTGGTTGATGCAGCAAAATATTGAACATCCTACAGATAGTGTTAAACTAGAGTTGTTGCAGCTAGTAAAAAGTGAAGTCGCCACAAATAAAGCTAAGTACACACGTTTTGTAATTGATGAAATAGCCAAGAAACAAAATATAACTGTATATCGGCTGCCACCTTATCACTGCGAACTAAACCCCATAGAACTTATATGGGCACAGGTGAAAGGTGAAGTAGCCAGCAATAATACTACGTTTAAACTAATAGATATAAAAAAACTATTTCAAATTGCCATATCTAATGCTTCCCCAGAAAACTGGAAAAAATGTGTCGAACATGTATTAGAAGTAGAAAATAAAATGTGGTCTTTGGATAAAATAGTAGATACAACTGTTGAACCTCTAATTATACAAGCAGACTCATATGACTCAAGTAGTGATAGTATGTCAGATATGGAAGAATGTGAATAACTAGATGTAGATTATGTAGCATATTTAATTAGGTATAGATTATATTTTAAATAATTATTTTTTGACTATGCATTTTTAATGTGTATTATTTTCTTAATAAAATGGTTATTATTAACTATAATTATACCAACTGTACAATATTGATATACTATAAATTTTAAAATAATTTTTTACACTGTCAAGGTTTTTATCACATTACTCCCACGTAAATACGGGTAAACATCTGTTATTTCTTTGTATTTGACCCAAGAGGTTGACGAATATTAGAGCAGGGTCTGCCGGCCTAAAATTATGATGCCTTATCAGTACATTACAGGTAGAATTGAAGAAAAATATTTATACTCGGACTAACATAGAAAGCGAATTGCCATAAAATTAAATGATTTATTACTCTCTCTTGCAAAAAAATAGAGTATAATAAAAAATTTAAAAGCTATATTAAAATATGCTAAATGTTTTAATACCCAAAAAAAAAAAAAAATACTGAGAGTACATTTCTGGCAGTCGTTTTCCAAGTATTTACTAGAGTTGCTATACAGGGTAATTTTTAACCTATGCGCATAAACTTGAAAAATTATTGCTTAAAACAAACAATAAACAAAACTTGAAAAAAAAGTTAGTAATATGATTTAGTTAGAGAGATAGCTAATTATTAATTCTAGGAAGAAATAATAAATTATAATAGTAATTTATGTAACAAGTGCATAAAGTTATAATTTTTTTACCAATGGAAAGTTTGACAGCACGAGCCGTTAGACACAGACACTTGTGTGTGTGTGTTAGGTACTTACTATATTTTTCCACGACCGAATAAGAATTTTACAAGATACCATTTTATTCATGTTTTATTAGCTAATCTTATTAATTTTAATTTTTGTGGTACAGCCATTATACTGCAACAAAAAATTATAGCCTCCTTATTTTTGAAGAGACAATTATTCTCTTTATAACTATGTCGTGAATTAATTTTAGAAAATTGTATGTACTCACTTTTTGTAGAAATAATACTAAAACAGTATAAATCTAATGTAAAAATAAAATTACAACTGCAAGTGTAGTGTACTATTAGGAATACCAAACATTATCGTTATGATTTGTGTATTGTTTTTTTATAATAAACAAAAACTAGATTGAACCCCATCGACTTTCGACGGGTTTATAATTAGAAAAATGGAAATGCAACAACAAAACCAGATAAAACAAAACGCAATCAAACACGAGAGATGGAGCATGCCACATGAGGAAAATACCGCTCATATAAATTCCTAACAAAGCGCGATAGATTTTTTTAATAAAGTTAATTAAAATTAACAAACCTTATTTTGGCTCACTCTGTCAACTCTATCATTAACGACATATATTTTTCGCGGACACCCTGTATATAGTATGTACACAAATTGACTTTACAATAGGACAAATGGACTAAAAATTTAAATGTTTTTAGAAAGTTGTGTATGGCAACTGCTATTTCTTCTTAAAAAAACAAGATTTACGTTAAGAAATATACGTATTTTGTTTTGTGCAGGGGCTCCAAAAACTACAAAAATGTAAAAATGGGCCAATACAAAATCACCTCTATTTTTATTAATTCAGCAAAATGTTAAATAAAAAAGGGTTTTGGAATAAAAGGAGAATCCTATATCTGAAATTTCACATAAAATAAACAATTTTTTTGTGTCATATTCTTTTAAATCATGTTTTACACCTTTTTACGTAAGTTAGTTAAACTTACCACCATCCTAGCCAAAAGTTCGGTATCATCAAAATGCTTACAGAACGGGCAAAAAGAGTTTGCGAACCTGGTGCAATAAACTCAAAAGTAAGACACCTAAAAATTGCGCTTATGCCCAATGGATACTCAGAGAAGGAAATATACAAAGTAATGTACCCAAGAGATAATCGCAAAACCAAGTCCACCAACGGCAAGTGCCTTCTTACCATACATTCCAAGGGTAACGGACAAAATAGGTCGCCTACTAGAAAAGGTCAATATTAAAACTATAAACAAACCTACAAGAAAAGTTAAAAAGCCCAAGGACAAAGGGACCCCTGGCGAGCCCAGGAGTTTATCGGATACCGTGTATATGTGGCAGTGTGTGTATTGGAACGACCAAGAGATCGATCAACACAAGAATTAAAGAACTTAAAGCTAACTGCCGATGCCGCCTGGGACAGACTGACAAATTAGCCGTAGCGGAGCACATTTTTTAGGCACAGACCACGCACTCAACAACTTCAACAAAACAGAAGAATTAATGAAGATCAATAAAACGTGGATACCAATTTTAAAAACCACAAAAATAGCACCACGGCAGGAACAACAACTACGCAACGACCAACCGGAACAGGCCCCGCCCACCCAAGCTGCCTATAAATACTCTCTGCGTCCGCGCCGGGACACAGTAGTAGTACGCAAGTAGTCTACTAGGAACCTTCTGATGGTGCCAACCACTCGCGCTGGCGGAACGTCAAGGATACAAAATCTACAACGACGCACAGTGTTTTGATTATATGGGCTATCCGGACAAAAATTGCTACTCCTCTAATATAAAACCGATTTTAATGAAATAAAAACTATTGTGTAGCCTAAGCATAAAGCTACATCGCAAAGTTAAAAGATGTCTTAGAAAGCGTTTTAATTAGAAGAGAATAAAAAATAAAAATCAGTAAAATTTAAAAGCACTGAAAACACATATAATTATCTATAGAAATTGCAAATTTGTCATTAACTGATCTCACATTAAATATGTCATTATATAAGACGCCCATGATTTTATTAAAACTACGAACATAATTTTCCTTAAATTTGAATTTTTAAATTTTTATTGGTTCTAAATTAGATATTTCCTGTAGAAGTCTCAAACTCTTATTTTTACTAATTCTTTATTTTCTTTGATAAAGTAATTTTTTTGGGCGATAAAAAAGTTGAAGAAGGGCGAGGATTACTCCATAAAATAGTACCCTCCTTGTCTGCCAATTTAAGGGGGCACATGGCAACTAAAAACAAATACTCATCAGTCATTTCTATGGAACTAAATGTTTGTTTGTGTGTACCATGTCCGGAGCTTCCATCGAAACCGTATTTACATGTCAGGGTGAAGTCTCGATTATTTATCTCCTCTTTAGCTGTTATTTTTAATATACTTATTATACATGTTAATGTAAATATCAAGAAGTTCTTGTATTTTATTTCAGATCCTTGTTCTGTAGTTAAAAATTTATATTTTTTATAAATTATCTCGAAACTGTCGCAATTTATAAATACTAGGTAAAAATTCGAACACACGTTATTGATAATCGACCTGAGCAAATTATATTTTCTTTGAGAAAGATCTAACTTAAGGTACAACGCTAGAGTATCTTGTAAAGTTAATGATTGGTTTTAGGCTCATAAAAGATATCCTGAAATTGACTTTTCTTTGAGGATTCTTGAACTGCGAAAGAAAGTTCTTCTAAGGTGTAATTAGACACCAGTTCTTCAATTCGCCTCTTTTTAGTTTTCTCACTTGACTTACCAAAAAAGTAAGGTAAAAGGTACCTTAGGTCTAGCACGGCAACTGCTTGTTTGCGTTGAAATTCTACCTGTATTAGGCTGTTTTCCTATAATGTTTTTTAATGAATTGCTCATATACATTTTAGAGTTAAGCCATTTATTTTCCTTGGTAAAAATCTGTACTTTCTTGCGGAAATTCTTCTACCACTTTAAATTCATTTTACCACAAAAAATACCAACGGATTTTTGAATTT
Organism: Listronotus bonariensis; assembly: GCA_014170235.1. Taxonomy (NCBI): domain Eukaryota; kingdom Metazoa; phylum Arthropoda; class Insecta; order Coleoptera; family Curculionidae; genus Listronotus; species Listronotus bonariensis. The sequence continues at coordinate 45,815 of JACEGR010006799.1, read as the reverse complement.
CTCGTCTAGCTGTCTTAGTCGGGTTTTCCAATTTAATTAATTTTAATACTTCTTCAACCAATTTATTATTTTTTTCTTTTTGAGGCAGTAAAATCCACGTATCCACCAAATTTTTATTTTTTATTTGTGTCAAAGTATCTTAAAAAATTAAATTTAGGGATGAAGCACAACTTTGCGCAAAAAACTTATATTTTTGGTTACAGCACCATTTTAAATATTAAACAACACTAAATTTTAAAAGGCACCTTTTGGGACCTTTTACGAAAAATACAGTTTTCTAAAAAATATGACTATTCTAAATAAAATCTTACTAAAACCAGAAAATTATTTTAAAAAGGCACATACCTCGCTCAGCATTTGACATATTAAATGAATTAAACTATAATATATCTAAACGTTAATAACGAACATCCATACAAGAGTAAAGACTTTTTAAAATTTGGGGAAAAATTTACAAATTTTTCAAGGTAGACTTTATCATATATTTATTGATAAGGTAGCAAAAACAAAAATTAAACTTGGGTATTTTTATATGCAGAACAGAATGTAGTTTAAATGTTGTGTTTAATTCTTTTAAGATACTGATTTCCAATTTTGAATTATTGTCCATTGTTCGAATCACTGTGCGACGGCCGAATAACCCAAAAAATTTAAGTTTAGATCTGTTTGAACTCTTTAGTCCGGTCAATTTAATCATCCGAGGTTACAAAAGTTTGCAACTGGCTAAAAATTGGTGGGAAAGAAAATCACATTTAGACATCACTTTTTACAATTGCACGAAAATGTGTCCAGAAGTTTTTCAAGTGAAGGTGGCAGTTAAGTTTGAACTGTTTCTAATGATTTATCCACCCACTTCTAACCTCAGTCTTTGGGTCTAGCTAAGAACCGTGCCACACTTAAACTTAGTATATCCGAAAAATATGTTGATGAGCAGCTTTGAGGTTGGAAGAAGATCAGCAAACCGCACTTGTTTTTTATTTAGAGTATTTTTAACGAAACATGCATATTAAAATTTATCTAAGCACGTAGTAATAGTGGTTTCTTTTCCCTTTTTATATTCATAATATTTTATATGTGTAAGATACGCTAACGAATAGAATAATATCATTTCTTGTATTACAGCTTCGATGGTGTATGTACGTGGTGCTCTTATACATTATGACGATTACAACTTTTTAAATCGTTATACCTTAAAAACGGTGGCTCTTAGGAAAAACAGTATAAGGACATTTTTGTAAATAATTACCTAGTCTACATATTTTGTAAAAGCTAATTTTATAAATAAACTTTCTGTTTCGTTAGAAACCTAAAAAAAACCGTTTTTGTGACGTTTGTTTCCAGGTAATTTTTTTTCCTCGGGTCAAATCAACGAGGACTATTTACATTTTATTTATGTGTTTTGAACAATCTTCCAGATTTTCAGACGCTTGCGAATTTTTGTAACCTGCCTTCTACTTTTTGGTCTAAATTAACCGGACTTTCTTAAAATGTTTTTGTATCTTGCTTGGTTTTTGAAAAAATATCTAATTTGATACTTTTGGGGTTGTGTCCCACCCAAAAACATGGGGAGAATTTAAAAACCTGTTAGTTTAGAATATATGATTGTTTTAAATATAAATGGTATTTATTTAGGTGTTTGTGGTTAAGAATATAAATTTTTTAATAAGTTAATGCGAGTTAGGGTTATCTAATTCTGTGGCGGAGTATATTAATGCAAGATATAAAAAATGTATCCTTTCCTGTTAATTTAACCCTCAGTTCCTTTTATTTTAATTATTCATTGTTTGCATAAAACGTTAATAAACGGAGCTATAAAAGCTTTCATTACCAATTAATTTTGTAATAAATGTTGGAGAGCAGGTAAGCTTTGAAGTCTCTTAAGAAACACCTATAATAATATTTTACAGCACTTTTTAATTTAAATTTAATTTTACACTAATTAAAGAACATGCTTTGCAAATAAATAATTCTTGGATATTAATATTTTAATAAGCTTTTAAAGATTGCTAAGTTTAATATACAGGGTGTCTCTAATTAGTCTGTACAAAATGCTACTATGGATTTACTGTGCCAAAATACAACGTTTTAACGCAATATACCATAGTCGAAAAGTTAATCGTTTGCGAGATACAGAATGTTAAACTTTTCATTTTATTTTAAATATTCCTAAATATTTCATTTATTGTTGGAGCTTTTTTCACAAAATTCGGTATAGGGTTTTCCTTTAAAGTAAGAAATCAAAAGCTGCTCATATTTTTGCTGTTAAATGTAGAGGAGCCACCTGCAATTCGTTGCCGTTGTTCAAAGTGCCAGAATATTTTTTTGTTTGGTATATCATAATTCTGGTAGATAATTTCTTTTCTTCCAAATTCTCTGTACAAAAAGGAATACATGATAAATACCGCTACAGGCAACCGATTTTGATATATTTTAGATTTGACGTTTTATTTCACACTAGCAGACCCGTTCCCACTAGTCTTGGGAAATAGGGTGATTTTTCGGTAACCGGTGAAACGGCGAAAGTGATTTCTAAATTACCGTGATTTTAAATAGTGATTTTAATCACTGCAGTGACTTAAATGTACATAAATATTTAACTAAAAATTGAAATATAAAAACAGCTCGGTGTCTGGCAACGAATACGAATATATTATTTATGCAGCTCTTATCGGTTTTCATTGATATGCAGCATAATATTTATTGATTTTATAAAAATAAATATTATGCTGCAAATTAAACTAACAGCAATAGTACGAAATCTAAATTTTTGGACTTATAACTCAAATAATCATTATTATATAAGGTGTGACAACAACAAGCTTAATGTGATATATTGCCATATTATAATGTAAAAATAATATCAAGTTTTAGGGTTTATTCATTACCTACTTTCAAAAAAAAAAACATTTTTTAATTATCTAACACCATTATAACATTTTTAACTTATATTCAATTACAAAAAATATAAATATAAAATAATAAACTTTTACATTGTTTAAACGTCAACATAACCGATTGGTAAATACCGTTCTAGAATTGGTTCTTCGCCTAAAATTGATGACTGTTTTTCTTCACATATTATTTTAAATAATAATTCATAGGTATCATATTTCGATCGGCGCGATCAGCGGTCATCTAATGCGTGTCGTGTCGATGCCGATTGCAGTATTCGCTTCGATCACTGATCACCGTATTTGCAAAAAGTAAATCACTGGTCGCGCCAGTGATTTTCCATTCACCGGTGAAATATCGCGGTTATTGATATATCGCCCAACACTAGTGCCCGCTGCGTTGGGCGTTATTTATAATTTTCTTTAAAATGTTTGTTTAATTATAATAAAAGATCGCCTAGGGCACTCCTCAATAGAGTAGCTTTCTGATTGTGAAAGAATTTTCATGATCGGTTCAGCATTTCCGAAGATTAGCCCTTACAAACAAACAAACAAACAAGCAAAGATACAAGCATTACCTCTTTATAATAAAGTAAAGATAAGAAAAATTCTTCGCATTCCTTTACGCTCTATTTAGGCCACTCGAATTTTTTTAAAAAGCTCTGTATAAATCGTAACTATAATTTCCTTACGCAAAAATACAACAGTTTAATCCAATTTGGCTTTGTTGAAAGTTGATCATTTGCGAGATACAGGGTATCCAAGCAAAAAAGACACTGTAAGGAGATCAAATATCGGTTTTATTTATTTTGTTATTTACATCCATGTAAATAAAACTTAACTTAACAACTAACAAGGGTACAAAACATTAGGTTCTATTTTACAAGATAGCGATTCACATTTAATATCTTTGAGCTATTTAAAGGAAAATATACTATAAATTTTAGATATATACAAGGAAAACATTAAAGTTGATAAATTTGTTAAGATATGTTTATTTGCTTTGAAATATGTCTAATATCTAATGTACAATAAAGTTTATTTTGTCGCTCTTACTCACAAACCCTGTCTTAGATATACATTTATTCTATTTACAAGAACTAGTTTAAAATTTAATTAGTTTTTAAAACTTTACTACAACTGCCAATTAAGACATAGGCCGCTTAGTCAGCAAAAAAATAAATTTAACAATAAAGGAGTTTCCCATAAAGTCTCTATAAATGTAAGTGTGTAATAATATAAAATATTATCTAATAAAAAGTACATCAACAAACTACATATCTAATAAAATTGTACATATGATAAAATTACTTTAATTTACTGGCTTAAATAAAAAGTATATTAGCTTTTGCATTTAATAGATTAACTACAAAATAAAGATCTCGTAATATTTAATTTTATTATAACATTACATTGTTTTCTACAGGGTGGGCCAAATTAAACTTGTACACTTTTTAAGTGACAATAACTTTTATTTGTTGCGTCTATCTTCATTATCTTTTAAAGGGCTAATAAGTAGATGTGATGTGCCGTGATTTCAGTTTGCCAAATTTGGTCAAATAGATTTAGACAGGACTAAACTGGGACTTCTTTATCTACTGTCTTTAACCCTGTTGCAAAATATATCGTAATTAGCTACAATTGAACAAATTCGTTTTGCTTGTAGACAAACTATGGAAAATAATTCAGTAAAAGCGAACCTGTCAATTATTTTTGAGAATTCAGGAATTATGAATAATCTTGATAAATGATGCGCCCCAAAAAAGCATGCATTTCTCTCGGTTTTAATAGAGAACTTATTTTTAGTGTGCTTTGAAAATAAAAATATGAGGTTACCATGGTTTCTGAGTTAAATGCTGACACAAGTATAAAAGTAAATTAATTAAAATTAAACGTATAAGCATAAATGTAGATAAATTCAATTTCTTTGCAACGAGTTAAATGCATTATTTTGGAAAAAGTCCCCTAAGTCCGGTCCTGACTAAATCTAGTCGACCAAAATTGACAAACCAAGAGAAGATAAATTTACCTATTAGTCCCGTAAAAATAAAAAAGAAAGGCGCAACAGATAAAAAGTTATCAATAGTTAAAAATTTGGCGAGTTTAATTTGGCCCACGCTGTATAACTTTGATTTGACAGCTGTCGGTTAGTGAATGTTTTACAACTATCCAATTTCTCATACCCAATAATATTTATTACCTTGTTTTTACAATTAATTTATTTAAACTATGATACTTTACATAAATTTTCCTGCAAAAACTAAAATTACAACAATAAAATTTAATAATAACTTAAGCTTTACTTTAATATAAAACTTTGTACACTTTATATTTTTAAACGATAAATAGGTGTAAAGAATAATTGGCCTTAAATAATTAGTTTTATAATAAAGAAATGACAATTTTAGCTTAGCTCTCGGTGTCGTAGAAGAATTGTGTTTGTATAAAAATATTCGATAATCTATTAACTATATGATGGCACAATAAATCATTTTTGTACCAAGGAAGTAAAATAGCACTTTTACGCCCGCGGCTAAAAATTGTTGCCATACTCCCCGAGCACAACAATTTGCTGTGGGCGTAAAAGTGCTTTACGCCAGAGATGCAAACAACATTATTATTTTTGTTGGTATATAGATTATTATTATGCACCAAAGAGAACCGGTAGGAGAAAATTTGCCAGCTTTATAATGTTTCAAATTGTAATCAGTATACTATTAACATATGTTTAATTAAATAAATTGTTGTTCTATCAAGAAAAAAAAAAAAAATGGAGTAATATTTAATTTTATTATTATTTTATAAATTTATAAATGCCAGTGATTTTGATACTTGTTTTCCCTAGGGCGTAAAAGAGCTATTTTACGCCCGTCAAATGGAAGCGTAAAATTATATTTTAGGCCTAGTCGTGAAAAAATTGGTGCTCTCTTGCCAGAAAAAAACTATTAAAAGCGCTGGATACCGGTTTTATTTAGCCTGCAAGACCGCAGAAGCCACAAGAATGTTCGGACACTCGGCGTAAGACACAGCACAGTGACGCGTCCGGCTTGGCTGCTGTTTAGTACATTGAGTTGCTGAATCGGCTGAATAAAACCGGTCTCTGGGGCATTAAAGCGTTTTATCTTTTCCTGGTATAAAAGTACCAACATTTTCTTGTGCCATCATTTAGTTATAAAATTACCAAATATTTTTATATAAACAAAATTCTTCTATAATACCGCGAACTTAGATAAATTTACATTTGTTTATTATAAAACTTATTATTTATAAGCAATTATTTTTTACGTAAATTATTACTTTTCTGTTTCTCTACTATTCCTTAAAACACAAACCTAATTTTTATTGAAATCCAGTAATTATTCGCTGGTTTATTGTAATTTATAAAAAAAATACTTAAAACTTTTATTTACTCATAAATTTATAAAAAATTAAAAATTTTAAAAGCGGTTTCGGGGTATTATTTTTAACCTATATAGCTACCAAATTATGTACATTAAAATCGAGTATATAATCGAAAATTTTTAGTAATTATGAATAATGTATCATAACCGCTTTACCTATGTAATTCTTGTAAAATATCAAACAAAAACTGACGACTTAATTTAAAAGTTTACTTATTAAAAATAATAATAATAATTAATAGGTGCTTATTTAAGAGTTATATCCCATGTGACGATCTCGAAAATCGATTTTTTTATAAGTTGCTTTTTCTAACATGTCTAAGATACGGCAGTGAAGTGATTTTTAAAAATTTGAAGTCGTTTTTAGGATACTACAATAATTAGAAGTAGGAGTTTTTGGAGCGCTGACTTGGCAGTCGGAGTCCACCCTATTAGTTTAAGATCCGGCATTAAGAAAATATACCCTCATCTGTTAATTAAATAAAATAATATTTTCTAGGCAGATTTTATTGTAGTGATTGCAAGTGAATAACATCTGCCAGCATAGGTCTGCTACAATTAATAATAATTAATTAATTAATAGTTAATGTATTTATAATTATTACCTTTACATGTTAATTGCATAAACCAATGATCAGCGGTGAAATAGTCTAGTTGGTTAGGTAGCAGCATTTAGCAGTGCATGCCTTGTCGACACTCTGGGTTCGTATCCCGCACTGGGGAACATTTTTTTCGATTTTTTATTCCCTTGTCTATTAGCAAAATTATGTTTACCATATTAAATTGAATAAAATAGGGCTGCTACCTAACCAACTAAGCTATTTTACCGCTGATCATTGGTTTATGCAATTTACATGTAAAGGTAACAATTATAAATAAATTAACTATTAATAAATTAATTATTATTAATTGTAGCAGACTCTATGCTGGCAGATGTTGTTTACTTGCATTCACTACACAGTCGGCTTGATAGGCGGTGTCGTTTAGAACGCTGTAACTTATGTTCCACAAAATATTTTTAGCTTTAAACCTATATTTATACGGCTCAAATATATGTTCTTAAATGATAATAAACCTAAAGCTTTATCTATTTACTGGTCGTACAAAAACAATTCTAAAAATCCCTAAAAAACAGGCCGTCACATGGGATAACCCCTTAAACCGCGGATTTATAAGTTAAACGTTACAAAAGGAACTTTTCTTTCTTGTTAACAATACCTACCCACTTGAAATTATGAATTTTAAATATTACAATTTGAACACTTTAAACAGTTATTAAAAAAATAACATTTACATATAAAAGAAAAAGATATATTAACTAAAATAGCATGACAAAAATAAAAGTTTGTAAGGTCAACAAATGGGAAGAAAAAAACATGCATCTATATGTTAGCATCAAAAATGCAATTTATAAAAACTGTCCTAGGGTTACCGAAACTCGTTATATATTTTACCTATTAGTGTTTTTCCCTGAAAAAGAAACTTGTCGACCCAGCTATTTAAAATACTATATAAAGTTTTAGAATGTAGATACAATTAGAACTGGTTAATTAAAATAGTTTTTGATATGCAAAATTTCATTAGGGTTCTTTTAGTTTTCCAGGTGCTTGGTCAGTTTGAGATTAGGTAAATTAAAAAATTATAGTTTCAAGTAAAGTCTATAAAGTTCGTCCATAAAATACGTAGGGCATTTAGGGGGAGGGGCGCGTTGAGTCTTATCTAATCTCACTGGAAGAAGGTGTAAGGGGAGGGGAGTAAAGTCTGTGCAAATATTTCATAATTTTTCTTTCGCTAAAAACAGAAAAAAGTTAAAAGTTATGAGATTTGGACAGGTCCCCCAAAAAATGTATCCTGTGATGCAGTATCATTTTTTTAAGCCAAGGTCTTTTTTTTGCTCTTCAATATAAATTCGACGCCAAAATTAATTTAGGTTTAAGAAATAGTTTCTTTTTCATTCCCATATATTTTAGGCGCCCCACTTGTTTGTGAATGAAAGTACTTTTACTTACTTGGGGGCAAGCAAATTTCACGAAATCTCACCAGGGGTCAAAAAATTAAGAGAAACGCCTCATGTAATTTATGGATGCTCCCATGCATTAAAAAAATATTTAATGGTTTTGCAAAGAAAACAACTTAAAAACGTAAGTATAAGGTTAAGCTATTAGTTTCTTTCAAATTATTAATTAAGGTAGGTGTAGTATGAAACCTAAAAAAATGGGGTTAATAGTAGAAGAGCTAGTGAACCCTTTTAGTAATGTAAGGCTAGAAATTTGTATAATAGTGATGAGTCAAAGCATGCTAAGTACGACAATCATCACTTCGCAAGCATCAGCCCTGCACATCATCACCCTATATAATTTTGAAAGTAAAAATAATATATATTAAAAAAACTTGAAGCTGTTAGCTTAAAATTTCTCTGGATGTTAGTTTATTCATAATAGGTTTGAAAACAAATTGATAAGCGTTTTCGATGAGCACAAATACCTGCCAGGCGAACTAAAAGTGATTTAGATGGCCATATTTCCAAAACTAATAAAGTTAGATGTACCTAATGTGGTATTTTTTAAACTTTTAAAAATATACAGGGTGATGATGTGCAGGGCTGATGCTTGCCAAGTGATGATTCTTGTACTTAGCTTGCTATGACACATCACTATACAAATTTATAGCCTTATAGGCCCAACGTTACTCAAAGGGTTCACTAGCTCTGAGACTATAAGATACCCTGTATGTGGTAATAACGTAAGTACCAAAATAATAACATTTTTATTTTATTATACTTCACGGTATTTTTGGAGTATATTATAAACATATAAACTCATGACAAAAAAATATTTGCTCCTTAACAAATAATTACATTTTAAAGAAAGTTAGATATGCATTAGGCTATTTAGTATAATTTTTTTTAAGAATATTAAAACAACGAAATAATCATGAAGTCGCCTAAAATAATAAGGAGTGTACTTCAAACTTTCCACCAAAATATTACGTAGTTATCAACTACCCAATAAGCAATTATTAATATTTATTTTGTTTTTGGTACATTTAAGACTGCTAAAGATTTCTATTACTACAGCTTTAAATATCTTTTAAAATATCATTAAGAATGATAAATCACAGAGCCTGGAAAACAAATTATGATTGTATTGTATTATTAAGTCATGCATAGTGGTAGGGAAGCAAAAATTTTCGAGCGCGTCAGATTAAGATAGGGTTAAATTAATTACATTCTTAATAGTGTAAATTCCACTAATCTGAGAATTTGAGAGTAAAGTAGGTAAGAGCGAGGGGCTACAAAGTTGTATAAAATAGTTATTTTTGTACCAAGGGCGTAAAATAGCACTATTACGCCCGCGATTGAAAGTTGTTGCCCGCGAGCTCCGCAAGGGCAACAATCAGCTGTAGGCGTAAAATTGCTTTACGCCAGAGGTGCAAACAATATTTTTGTACGACTGAAATTAATATACAAGCATTTTCTGTAGTCAGGAGAAAATTTTCCAGCTTTTAAAGTTTAAAATTGTAATTACTATACTTTTAACATAGGTTTAATTAAATACATTTTTGTTTTACCAAAGCAAAAAAATGGGCCAATATTTTATTTTATAATTGTTTTATAAATTTATAAATGTGGGCGTTTTTGAAACTTTTATGCCCCAGGGGGTAAAATTGAAATTTTACGCCCGGTCGTACAAAAAAGTCATTTTCACATTCTCGAGGGTGGCTATTTTGTTTTTGAAAAAACATAGGGCTACAATTTTATCTATTATACAAAAAAATCCATTATTCGTAACTAAAATAAATTTCTTGCTTCTCGCCATTGATCTAATTGGGGTGGTCCAGTTTTGGTTAGGCGCACTAATTCCTTTGAGATAACAATAATTTCAATAAATTTTTCTGTAAATAAATAGCAAAAAAAATATTATTTTAATTTATTATTAAAAATTATTTAATACCAGCCCAAATAAACAAACGATCAACAATTTTTTTGGGTTTTCGTTCTAATGCCTAAATTCTAATTCTAGATATTAATAAACAATTTTTATTTTTATTTCTTAAAGTTTGCTTTTGTCTGAATCACGTTAATAAGTATATTTAATACGGGAGAACTCATACAAACACAAAAAAAATACAAATACAAAGAAACTTTTGTACGCCATTGCTATATTTACAAAAATAAAATTCATTTTTTAAATAATCGTTTAATTTGCAACAAGTTTGACATCTTATTTTTTTTTCTTTTGATGCATCGTTTTCGCGTGAAACAATTAAAAATGGGGCACCAGCCAGAGCCATCATAAAAAAATAACTACTGGTTTTAAAAAATTGTCAGTTTATGATTTGTTAATTGTTTAGTGACATTTATTTCGCGATATTGGAAACAGTGACTTACTTCTGTTGGTAAAATCGTTCGAGTGCTGCAACCTGCCAATAATGACCGAATAAACGAGATGCCGTATTATAAAATATATTTGTGTGACAAGAAACAAGGTTACCATTACTAGTAGTTGCTAGTGAAAAAATTAAGTTACTAGTAAATTATCCACGTACGATCCGCGGTTTTATTTTACAGACCTGGATACGAAATCTAGGGTATCTTTTATAAGGGGTGTGGCACCAGCATACCAGTTTTGAATAGTTTCTGGTATACCACAAATGCCTGAAAACGGTTTACATTTTTTTACGCGACAATGATGCATTGGAGAAAAAAAGTCAAGAGGTCAAATTTATTTGAAAATATTTGGACATCTTAAAAATTTGTGTTATTTTTGAAAAAAGCAATGCTGTACTACATATTTTTTTAGGAAATCCCTAGTATAAATTCCGCTTAAACGCCTCTGGTACAAATAATTAAAAAGGCGCATGCCAAATTTTATGAAAATATCTGAGACAGTTTTAAAGTTACGATAAGAAAACGATTTTTCTCCTAAAATTTTAACACCCTGTAGTTTAAGCTGTATTTTTAGCCATCAATTAAATTTAACCCTGTATAAAAATCGATTATTCTTGTCAAAAACTTAAAAAGCTAATTTTTTTGTAAAAAAACGTAAGATATACTATACAGTGTGTCCCAGGATAGGTGTTACAAGAGGACAAATAGACCAAACATTTTTAAATTTTAAACCGAAAATTTGGGGAAACTGGTGTCATGGTCCAAAACTAGAACATACAAAATTTTACTTCAATTGGTAATATACAGGGCGAGTTATAACTAAAAATATGAAAAATGCCCAAGACGTAACTACTTTTATTTTTAAAATAGAACAAAATTGTATAGGTAATGTTGTAGAGAATTAAATTTTATGTTAAAATTTTAAGCTAAAGCATGAAAGTAAAAAAGTAATTGTCAAGTTTTTATTTTATTCATTACACATAACAACTTAAATAATGGGCAAGAGGTATACCGGTATAATAAATAAATTTACCTTTCTTAACTTCGAATCTACTTGTGATGTTTAGTTTTTAATATAAAAAATGTAACATTAAAACACAACTAACAATTTATCTATACATTTCAATAAATATCACTAACAAAATAACATAAAGAAACAGGTACAAAAATATCACAAATAGGAAGTATTTCTACTTAACACCTTGACTATCTTCTTAAAGTATTATCCTAAACAAAATAAAAATATTTTACAAAAGAAAAGAATATGTTGTTTTTAGAGTTTATTTATATACAGCTAAATTAAAAGGTTTGTCTAACCTTTGTCTGTTGGTATTCAACACGCGTTAGACTGTCTACTGAACCTTGTAAATTGGCTGAATGTGTATACGCAAAAGGGTTACGACAAAACATTTTCAGTCATAATATTAAATGGGATACGTGTCATCATTACTGTTGGTGGGATACATTTTAAAGGACAGGGTGGTCCATCTATATTCCGACCCATTTCGATTGCTAATAGGTCTGTTCGTAGAGAAATCACGAACTAGTCAGCGCCAATCAGATTTTACAAATACGTCTGGTGACCAGTTTGCAACCGGTCACCTGACTAAATAATAATACCCGATTGGCGCTGACTGGTTTGTGATTTCTCTACGAACAGGCCTATTAACTTTAGAAAAAATATTGTTATTAGTCTTAATTTTTTTATTATATCTTTCCCATTTAGACTGGGGACCAGGGCTGTTTCGTGGCTGATCAGAGTCCACGGAGTTTCAGAGTGTATTCCTACTGATTTTAACCTGCTGAATTTGAATTTTAAACTTGCTTTTGTGTCGGAAGTGACGGAAATTTGTTATAAACAATTTAATTCTTTATAAGGCTTTAGCTTCTAAACTAAAAAAAATGAAAACAATTTTTTTAAATAAAATTTGTTTAAAAAAATCTACAAAGTTAGGTTTTATAAACATTGATCCGATTGTTGAACCTGTGATATGGCAAAATTAGTGCAATAAAATTGCCTATTTTGTTATTTGTTGTTCCGTTAGTACAAAAGCAAATAGCAATTGTCAAGTTTTCATTATCAAATAATTCTAGGCGCAGCTGCGCCGCTGAGTTGATGATCAGCTGTAAAAAATAGTGATTTTCGACGCGCTGCTACCAGTCTTGCCAACATTATGTTACTTACTTGCCATATCGAAGCACTTTTTAGTATATTGTGAGGATTTTAAAAGTCCTTTCCCTTTTTAATTTATCTTTAACATGGAACAATAGTATTAATATCGGTTACCTAAGTCAAACCATCACTTAAAATACTTTTTCAAATAAAATTTATTGTGGTTACTTGGCCTAGTGCCAAAAGAGCAGGTGTTAAGTAGAGAATCAAAAAGCTTTCAAAAGAAGGTACTACATGACCCAAAAAAATGATGGTGCCTTTGTGGCAGTGAGCTACGTCACCACAAAATACTTATGCCATAAAGTAGTTTCAGTAAAACCCCTTTACCTTAATTTTACCCGATCTTAATATATTGTCCCCTTTAAAAATTTAGGAAGTAAGGATTTTTGAAAACCTTATTGTGTATAAATAAACTCTTTATTGGTTAAGTTTTTAACTAGTTAAGTATTTACTTGCCAATAATTTTATTATTATAGAAAATAAATGGTTTGCAAATAAACAATTGAATTATTTAAAAGACAACGAAAAGAAGTATAGAAAACTTTACAATTAAATTTAAACTTAATAAATTTAAAACTATTAACATTGTTTGGTATAATTAGCGCATATCCAAGCAATTTAATGCCTCACAATGCTGGTTCAAATAATTAAATATACGTCTTAAAATAAATGGTCCTCTTTAATTTTTTTAAATTTTACCAAAAAATCAGTGTGTGTGTGTGTGTCTGTGTAACTCTTAATTTTCTGAACTAAATTACTAATACGTTTATTTTTTTATTTTCCAAAAAAACCATACACGTTTAATTTGGCACCTCAAAGCGGGCGTGCGCTCAATAAAAAATGTGAAGAGACACTTCGTTACTGAGTTCCAGCAGTGCACGTTGTCAAAAATTAAAAAACCTTAAATTTCGCAGTATTCTTTTCGCTATATTTCGCAAATAAAAGACTTTTGAAAAACAAGTAGTTTTTAGTGACTTTTTATGGCGTTTATGGTGACGATCTACAGGGATCCCTGAAGCTGAAGCTGAAAAATGCGAAGGTGCCTCCATTATTGTTCCTTAATTAATGTTTGGTTCGGTTTTTTATTATTAAATAACACGCCTACAGTCCCGTGTTATCGAAGGAAATTAATTCTCTTAGATTTTTCTACAATTCACAAACAGAGTGAAATAACAATTTTGTTTTAAGCCTGTCTTTTAAGTTTTAAATAAAACTTAAAAAGAAATAAATTTATATGCTATTGGGAAGAAAGAACTGTAAGGTAAACAAATATTTTAGGATCACCATTATAGCAAATTACCATATAAAACATTTTTATTGTAATTTTTGGTTTCCTTTTTAAATAACTTTATTAATAGTGAAATCCCTAAAGAATCCATTAAAAAAATGGATACCCCTTTTAATATCGCATTAAAAATGAAAAATAATACATAATTTACAATGCAATAACATTAAAGAAAAACACTTATTTTATTATAATTATATAATATGTCATTATTTTGATGAAAGCCTAAATAAAATAAATTCAGGGTGTTTAAAATTTATAATTCAGTGTGCCATAAAAATAATAGTCAGCTACTTATGCCAATAAAATGTAATTTGCAGTTAAAACAAAGTTAGATAATCTTTAAAAAGGCTAGAAAATAAGCTAGCTAGAAGCCCCTGATTTCGTTCTGTTGGAATATGCCGGCTCGTTGCAGCGGTGAATTTTAGGAGAGTACATAGCAAATTGGTGGAAGAAATTCAGTGCATGATTTGCGTAAGATCGACTGTTTGGTGCCCATACAGATATGTATTAATAAGGAAGGAAGTTGTAAATATAAGCGTAATTTAAAATTTGGAACTTTGGCGGACACACTGTGGATACATAGTAAGAGCAGACGAAAGTTTATGCATTTTTTAAATTTTCTGTCACTTTTGGTTTAACCAAATAGGGCTTCCATTTTGAATTTTAAAATGGAACACCCTATAAGTCGGAATGTGACATTAAAAAAGTTTTTAAGTCTACTTGATATGTTTTAACCCATTTTTACTGAAAAGTGACTAAGTATGATATAACATTTTGTTTTTTACACATAATTTGCATTAAAGTTATAAATACAAACTTTTAGTAGTAATTATTACCAATCATATATTTGTCCTTTATTTTGTAAAACTTTTTAAATACATTGATTAATTTAAACTAAGATTTTTTAAACTAAAAATATAGAAGGTAGCTAAATATGGAATAGGTACCCCAAATATGGAATACTATAACATTAAACTGGTTTTTAAAAACGAAAATATTGCTTATGGTGACAAAAAAATATCGTAAAGATTTGAGCCCTTTATATTATTATTTAAAGGTCCCTCTCCTTTAACTTAGTATGGTGGTATTTTTTAAAACATGTAAAAATTATGAGAAAGCGATAAAATAAAACGTTGCTACAGTGACAAAGGGGCTGGCTTGGCATGTTACCACTTCTAATCGCGAATGGGCATTAAAAAAAAAAGAGATAAACCCCTCCACTTGCGTGTGTGAGTTTCCATTTAAGAGAAATGCCGGTATTCTATATGAGGGATACCTATTATTCCATTATTTTTTGACATCTCACGAAGGCCTATGCCTAAATACCAGAACACCGTGGGTGTCGGGTTACTAGATGTTTAACCCATCGTTTCCCCTGTTCCGTCAATATTGTCCAAGCACTGAAACATTTAATTTTGATTTTTACAGCACGTTTTAGACAACGCGGTAGTGCCACCATGCACGGTATTTTTAAATAACTATACCTAAATATGTTCCCACGGGAATCGAACCAGAAACTCCTGGCTTTGAAGGTCAAAGCTCTGTTCACTGCGCCACGAGCAAGAGGTTACTTTCCTTTAATATTTTATTTCGGCGGCCATGATTGTACGCAAATTATTCTAGTGACCCTAATCTCTCTAATCGAACTATTATTTTTTAAATGGCAACCCCTTTTAAATGAAGGATTGTTTAACCAATCTTAAGATACCAATTTATTTGCGATGGGTTTAAAACTAAAACCATAAATAAAGTATCATAGTAAACTAGACGAAATACTACAAGTGACTTTCATGGCATGGCTTAAGTAGGCGTAAAAGCTTCTAAAAATATTGAAGTAGTATTTAGAATTATCTTAGGAATTCAAAAATGTTAAAATATACAGGGTGAGAAATTAAAAATTAAAAATTGGAGTAATTTTCGGTTAAACCGGAAATAAGAAATTTGCGAATGATCTTGTCTGTCTATACGATTTAGTTATGCCAACTCTCATTTTGCTATGTTTTATACTTTAGAAGTTATTGCTTGTCTAATAGATTTATTGACACTCGCAGGCCCGTACGCATAAATGGATTTGGGGGTCTTTACTTTTAAAAAAGTATAAAACAGCAGAAAAAAGCATAAAACGGTCCTAGCCTACATTTTTTTGCCAAAAAAGATGCCAATATTGCTCAATTTACACCCCCACTTCCGTCGAAAAAGCCTATTCACATCACTCCTGGGGGTGTGTAGGGCTCTAAACACCCCGCATAGCTACATAAAAAATTATTTATTCTTAGCCATTAACATACATATGTAGCGCAAATTAAAATTACGTATCATTTTTGGTGATAACCTAAAAAGGAATTATTTTCCCAGAATACGTTACTAACTTTTTAGTAAAAAGAAACTAAAAATCCTACGATTTATTAAAAAAATAACAAAGAATCGTTTAGCTTTAGAATTAAATTTTTCCTTTGAAACAAATATTCTCTAATAAAAGCAACACTTAAAATGTTAAAAGAGCAATGTAAGCTTTTATTTGAAAAAGGTACAGTGAATGTGTGTGCAGCGTAAAAGAAAACAATGGGGAGTCTGGGGAAATGGGAAATTTCTTTACTTTAATTTAACCTTTAGCTTTATAAAGCTTAAAAACATTATAGCGAATTACTAATAATACTTTGAACGCACCATTTAATTAATTTTTTTAAAAAAGCTTGTTTTTCAAAGACTTGCTGTTTAATTTAGGTTAAAAGCTTTTTATTTTATTTTTTAAATTTTAGTACTGCATGGTGGTAAATTAAGTAACCATTCATATAACAAAATAAGAATGTTGAAAATATTGCCACTATAGCATGGGTTACAAAATTGATGATTTTAATGACAAATAATTGGAAAGTTTTTGCAAAAACCCCATATGTCAGTTTTTTTAATGGGTATATGCGAGCTGTGAGTTGACCGGCTACCGATCTACGCTACGTCGGGAAATATTTTATAAAGGTTTTTCTTTAGATTTCTAATATGTAATAATATACATATAATTTTGATTTTCATGCTATCTATTACTTGTTATTATTAATAATATAATGGCGCAATTATAAGTTACTGGATAATTTTGCTTTAAATTTAAAAATATATATATTTTTTAATATATCGCGTCACAGTTGGGTCGTATTCGAATACTCAGTATTCTGAATAGTATAGAGAATACTTTTTGGTTAGTATTCGGGATTCTGTATTCGAATACTTTTGAAGTATTCGACGAATACTTTTTTGAGTATTCGAATACCGGAATGGGTAAGAAGTATTCGAATATCAAAATTGTCATAAATAGAATAGTAAAAGGAAACAAAAAGTAGGGAAAATTAAGGTAAGTTAAGTAAGTTAAGAAAGTAAGGTTTTTCTGTTTCTTTCTAGTATTCGAATACCGATTTTCAGTATTCGACCCAACGCTGTATCGCGTAAGCGTGCGTGCTTAATGTTAAAGCCGTGTCAAATACTCTTTTACATAATATAATTGGCGTTGTCTTAATGTTTGTTATCCATTTTAAGGTTATGATTTTAAAATTTAGGTTTTTAAAGGTTTTGCATTTTTATTTAAAACCATTCGAAATTTTTTTACACAAATATGTGTGTGATCTTAACGTAGAATAACTCGTTTTACCTATTTTATTTTGCTCAACACCCTTTTTACTCTTTGGTCCCGTAAGTTTGCTTGGTTATATACAGCATGTCTTCTTAGGTCCGCACCATATAAAAACGTTTTTAATAATAATTTTATGGGAAAAGGTTATTCTTTATAAAAATTCTGCATGGTCTAAAACTTAAAATTCAATTATCCGATATACATTTTTTGCAGTGGTATATAAGGTACGTCAAAAATTTTGACTTTTGCTCAGAAGGTAATTACTTTTATTTTTCATAATATCGAATATTTTTATAAAGAAAAGATGTTAAGGATTAAAAATGACTATTAAATACAGTAAAAATTTTAGTTTGTACATTATTGCATATTTAATTTGAAAGCTTGAGAAGTGTGAAAACAGCGAAAAGTCACAAAAACGCTAGTTATCGCAGAAAAAGTGTAATTTTTTTTAAATGAAACAATTTGGATTTTTAAAAGCTATTTTTAAACCTAATTTACTTTTCATAATAAAAATTTTCAATAATTTCAAAAATTAAGGTACTTTTCTCTTGAGCACAATTTATAATTTTTAACATATCTCGTATACCAAAAAAAAAAAAAAAAGAAGAGCAAAGAAAAAAGGCCCTTGCCTTTAACGCCTTCAAAATTGCAAAGATTTCCAATTTACTATTCTACTAGTGCAAGTGGCTAATACTCACATGCACTTGGCCAACTCCGTAGGTAATCGGATGTGATCGGGTCTGATCAGCGAGGCGATGCGATTGATTCTCTATCAATTTGGCGGTATTTGAAAACCAAGACGATCAAACTCAAACGTTGTTTTAACGGCAATTAGCCTAATTTGGCTTTTTAATTTTCATTGTTAATTTGTGATTGTTGCAAGAAAGTATTAGTTATTATAGTTTGGGATGTGTCTTGCAGGTATTAACATATATAGCGATTTTTAGTGAGAACTAATAAATAAAGTTACCTAATCTTGGCTTTAAAAATCCCCAGACCTTTGCAGTTAAAAAATCACTACATAATAACATTAATATTATACCAATTGTTTCCTGTTTAAGTTCCTACTGCTACATTTGTCCGCAGAGATAACATGACTAAAAAAATTTGATTTTGATTAGAAAAAAACCCAGACAGGTTTCTTTAATGACGTATTTTATTACATAACATTATTTTAATACCTTCTACGAAGGTTATAATAAATGAGGTATGCTCTTTATAGACTCTATACAAAAATAAATAATAAATAAAAAAATTACTAGAACACAGAAAATGAATATTTTCAATCATCGACTTTTTTTTAATTTTAAAACATATTTTGTAAATATATACAAAAATTGTTATACCATTTTCATACCTTTTACGTTCCTTCATTCATACTGTATATTAGTTATGTTCGTATATTAATATACGTATTACCACAAAATAACTAGCTATGCAATAGTTAGTATCTTCTTTCGTATTACGTAGTGCGTAACTAAATTAATTTGTTTTATTTTTATTAAACCTTCACCATATTATCGTCAAGAAAATTGTATATTACCCGTAAGTAATGTGGGTTGCCTGCCAATTGGCTTTTAGTTTGACGACAACTATACCGACAAACTCCGATTACCTACGGAGTTGGCCGGGTGCATGTGAGAATTAGCGTAGCCTCAAATACCACCCTATTTTTGCGCCCCCATATCCTTGCGCTCAAGCGGTTGCTTCACGGCTTCACGCTTGATCCGACACTGTACCAGTGCAAAAAAATATTATCTGATGAGTGCATTCTAGGTTTAAAACTATGCAGAACTTTTTATAAAGAATAACTTTTTTCCTAAAATATGGTGCGAACTTAAGTAGACACGCTGTATAATTAAAACTAAATATATCTACGCCACTGCCATTACATTTAAACAGTTTTCATAATCAGTATATAAAAATAATTTTACAAAAAAAAAACAAAAAATCTGAAATAGCAAAAAACCGTATAGGAAACTGACACCTCTACGTCTCTTGCATAAGAAAATCTAATTAAATCACTGTAGTCAAAGATATAAACAAGAAGAGTTTAGGATTCTTTAAAACCCCATATGTCAAAATCGATGTTGGGTAAGAGCCCCAAATGGACGTTACCAACAATAATTTTTCAGAAAACTATACCCGTCAGCTCTAATTAAACATTTATAGGTTGACCCTTGTTTTCGCTCAGCAATATTGCAGCCGGATGATTAAAAAAAAACAAGTTTTTTTATTCTTGAATAGAAATCAAAGACAGCGTTCTCACATTTTCCGCTTTACGCTGACCGCTTACGATTAGTATCGTTGCCACGGCCTTAGTTATTAAGTTTATTTACGAACTGGAAAAAAACTTTAGTGACAAAAATTTAAGACAATTATCCAAACCGTCAAAAAATATATTTCTGCGGATACAGAATGAGTCAAAAATGTGTGGACATTTTTAAATTTTTATTATTGGAATACTCTGTATATTTTTAAAAATTAAATAGATCTTTTTCTTTTGAATTGAAAAATATAAGATATGTTTACTATCGGTTTAGCCGTTTTTAAAATATTTGCATTTATATAATTAGAACATATCGTGGTAGGTACCAATTCACTGGTCACCAAATAGCCCTGACCTGACTCTTTTAGATAATTATCGGTAGGGCTATCTGAAGAATAAGGTTTATAAAGAAAGAAGTTAAAATTTGGAGGATTTAGGAAAGATAATCTAAAGAAGTGTCGATTCGTTAAATAAACAACATCCTGAGTTTATTTGCAATGCTTTGTTAAAGCTAGACGACGAGAACAGAAAATCTGTTAAACATAACGAAGGTCACATTCAACATTTGTGAATTTTCGTCACTTATTTTATTTTAAAAATTTATATCCAAGAAAAATAGAAAAATACGTCTTAAATAAAGGCTTTATACTTTTTTATTTAATATCTTTTGGCATATCAAAAGAAACAACAAATTAGAATTACAAAATTAATAACATCTATGGTTTTTGGTGAAGTGGTCATATTTCGAAAACTGTTAGAGATGGACATAATAAATGTGGTATTTTTGCAAAGCTCCTAATATTCATTTGTTTATTAAATTTAAATAAAATATATTATTGAAAATATTATAAAATAAAACTGTTAAGATTGAGAATAACATTTAAATATGCAAATTTGTTTATTACCAGAAAAAAGAACAATCTTTTAAATTTTAATGCAAAAACGGTAAAAAAATAAACTTTGCATATTACTGTCATTACTGTATACTTTTGTCGTAACTTAATATGTAAATTAAAGTTTAAATTGCCAACAATAATAAATAAACATGTTTACATATTTATATTTTTTAATTTTAGACATAATATTCTTATAATAATTTTAAATATTGTCAATAATAAAGGTGGTTTTCTCTTCAGCGAAATTTATATTTTTAAGATACCTCGTACACCACTAAAAAGAAATTATTATTTAATTTAACATTTTAGTTTTTTGACTAACTAACTTTTTTTTGGTAAAATTAATAATTAAAAAGTTTTCCATATATTGCGAACTTATATAGACATCCTGTATACGTAGTCCACAAATTAATAAACTTTTATAAAGCACAAATGGACAAAAAATTTAAGTTTTTAAGTAAGTGTATAACAAAATGCTTTTGCTTCTTGAAAAATCACGATTTATGTTTAAAAACCTGTTTTGGTTTGTACAGGTACAGGGACCCTAAAAACTACAAAAATGCTAAAATAGACCAAGAGAAAACTGCCTTTTCATTAAAAACTTTAGAAAAGTGTCAGATAAGTAGAATTTTAAGAATTAAATAAGTCAATATCTGGAATTTTACATAAATAAAATAAAAAAGGAACTGTATTTTAGTATCACAATGTTTTAATTTATTTTTCATACCTTTGCACAAAATTTGAAATTCAATATATAGTCAATGCCACGAGTTGTTAAATAATTAAAATTGTATTTTATTGTGTTATTTTCCCATCAAGAAAATGCAAGTAAAAAAATGTGAAAAAGTTTTCTTTTAATAACATATAATGCAGTAGGTGAAAATTAAGCATTTCTATCGGAGTTAAAATTATTCAAAATTTTAGATTTTAGATGCTTATTCAATTTTAAAAACTGTTTTTGTTAAACTCTATCATACACTATGCTAAGTTAATAAAAATTAAACCAGTTTTTTCTTGGCATATTTTTATATCTGTGTAGTTTTTAAAGACCTCATATAAGATAAAACATATTTTTTACCGTAAATCTTGTTTTTTAACAAAGAAAAGTATTTATCGAACACGAGTCTTTTCAACATTATTATACGCAGAAAAACCATTTATATTTATAATTCTTGGTTGACCCCTAACCAGCAGTTGTAATGCAAAAATAAGTAAGGATAAAGTATACGTTGTTCTACTATACACCGTTCTACGACGACAATAATTACTAAAGTTATTTACACAAAGTTGTCTAGTCTAGTTCAGTCTGACAAACATTTTCACCTTCCTACACCATGGTGTCCTGAAGATGATCATAGTCTTGTCAAATATCACTGATGTCCTCTCCCAGGACGTCTGCTGCTGAATTGACTCGCGTCTGCCTCACTGATTCACAACTCATGTGTTCACTTGAAAACTCACCAAAAGACCCGTTTCTTCTCGCATTCACCACTAAAGTTTTGGGACCATAGTCCGTAATGTATTTTTCGTTATTGAGAGATACTGATTGGTAACCGCATTTACACCAATCCGGATATCTTGCGGTAAGAATGCGTTTAAACGCCTCTCGAAACTCTGTGTTGAATATGGAATAAATGATCGGATTAAATGCTGAATTGGAATAACCCAGCCACGTCAGGATTTTGAATGTAATATCTGGAATGCAAGTCTTGCAAAATGCTGCAACGATGTTTATACAGAAAAAAGGAACCTGAAACAATAATATTTGTTATTAAGTTGGGACAAACGATAAGTAACCCAAGCAGCAAGCTGACGTCATTTTGACGTAATTTTTAAGTCATTTTTGGTCATAGGACGTAACCAGACCAAAATTATGACGTCATTTTAACGTCATTTTAATGACGTGCTTTTGACGTCGTTAAAGTGACGTCTTTTCGACGTCATTTTTTTGTCATACTAGCTCATAAAAATCTAATGACGTCATGTTTAGAAAACCCGCCAGAAAAATTTTGTGACATTATATGATTCGTGTCAAAATCCAACCGAAATATCATATGCCAGAAAAATAAGACTAATATTTCTACAAAATTGAAATAGGAAAAAACTCTACCGATAGATGGCGCAATGGATAATAAACTACTACGTTTATTCAACATTTTCTCTTTTATTGCCTACACCGTACCGATAAGACCATAATAGTTCGAGATTGGTCTGCGGTTGGTGATCTCTTAGCTTTGAAAGAAATATCTTCGGCTAGTGTAAAAATCTGCATCTCCAGGTTGGGCAATGTCCCAAGAGATGCTACCTTGCATTGCAAGGAAATTGCAAGTTGCAAGCAGTAAGGAGTTTTTTCCTATTTCAATTTTTAAATAAAATATCGTATCATTTTAGCTTTAAAAAAAAGCATATGCATCAATTTTTCGTCATTTTAAAGACGTCATTATGGCGTCATTAACGGGACTTTTTTTGTCTGTGACTTAGGGAGGTCAATTTAACGTTATTTTGTCGTCATCTTACGACGTCTTTGCTGACCAAATGTGACCAAAAACGACTAAAAAGAGACGTCAATAAGACGTCAGCTTGCTGCTTGGAAAGGCGTTGTGAACCAGAGCCAACCATCTTAAACCTTGTATGTTTAATAGCCGGAAATTTAGGTATTAGTAAGAGTGAGCTCTACTATTTTATAATAATTATTAGTTTATTTGGGTCCAAATAAATAGGAATTCCTTTATTAAACATACTTTTCAAATTTCTTTAACGCTTTTGTTGGATGGTTCGCTTTGGTTCCTAAAGCAACAAATATAAAATAAAATAAACTAATTATTTTATTTTAATAAATAACCTGTAAGGATAGCTACGAAAACTTATACCTAACGTTTAAACAATAAACTACCTTTATTTTAAATAAGGAATCACCTCCTAAAATGTTTCCATTTGTTTTAAAACATAATCTATACCGAGGCCTATCTGAGCCGGTGACGCGACGACCATATTATAAGAAGAAAATCGCTGTCTGGCGGTCTTCTCTATTTACGTATATGAAAGCCGACGAAAATCTAAATTAATTTGTTACTAGGTACAGGTGGTTTTTACTTATTTTATAAGTATATGCCGCCGTTCGACGCTATGCTTAATGTTAAATATTATGTTTTTATACAATGAAACTGGCAGACACGTTTGAAAGACTGTATTTAAAAAAATATAATTCAGAAGTATTTTATCGGAAAAAAGATTCATGTCATAGAACCAAAACTAAAGTATTATCAATCAAAGCATGCACGTGTTTAGGGTGAAAAAACTTCAGATTTGTAGAAAAAGGGAAAGAAAAGTTACAAGGTAAAGAAGATTTTATTTTATTGGATTATGATAAAACATTTTCCACCAAAAGCCTATGAAATTTTGTTTGGAGTTTGCAACCTTCTCTGTATAGTTAGTTAATTTTTTATATAACCTAAATTAAAATAGTTATTTCATAATAAATATTTCATTTTTTTTTGTAATTTTAACTTTTATTATAGGTATAATGCAAAAGCAGAATACTTCTTTATGGTATAAAAAAGTTTAATTTTCTTAAAATGTATATTAACCCTATTTATTCTGAAGAGAAGCCAAATATTATTTGCTTTAAAGAAGATTTTTGATAAAAGTCCAAGAAAAGAAAATACCTTGACAGATAATAATATATGAGATATTAATTTACCATTAACCATGGGGAAAAGAGGTAGACCAAAAGGTCAAGGTAATACTATAATTAGATTAGGTGTAAAAGAAGAGAAAAAACAATAAATATGATAAATAAAAGTTTATTTTATTGCACCATGTAATGTGTGTAGTTTTATTTCCTAGCTTATATTACTTACTTATTTACCACTTTTTTATTTTATATCGTAAAAAACAAATTAAAATATTGTTTTATTGGACTGATTCTTGTATATCCGTGTTTGATATTAATTATATTATCTTTTAACGATACGATAAAAAATTTAATTCTAAAAAATCACACCATTTTGCGTATTGTGTATATCTAAAATAATGATAACAATTGCGTAATATCTATTAAAAATAAATTCAACAAAAACATGTTTTTATTTGTTTAATACCATGGCTTCTTCTTTTGAAAAGGTACATTCCTCTTTTGAATACCTAATAAAGCTTCGACAAAATATTTGTAGGTGTAAAACGTGTCTTCCAGTTTTATTTTTGTTTATTGAATCATAAAAAATATATTATGTAAAAATAAAACCACAAGTAAACCACACGCTTACGGCACAGCATAATAAAGAAATATTAAGGATAAGTTAATTATTTAGCGGTTTTTATTACTTTTATAAGCATAGACGCCGGACGGCGTTAATTTGAATTTTTAGCTTTATCTTTTATAGATATAAAATTGTAAAACCGCCTGACGGCGGTTTTTTCTCCTAATTGAAAAATTAAAAAAAAACATATTTTAAAGGAAAAGAATAACGAAATTTTACAGGCGTATCTTATTTACGATTTAAGATAATAGGGGCAGTTTGCAATACTAAACAAGCCTAAAATTTATACCATTTTTAATTTAAATGTTAGTTTATTTTTTATTTTATTTTTTTACTTAATTTTAACATGACAACGGTGGCAGACTTGGCACCGAAACGTCGTTTTTAATTAGAATTTTGTGGGTTTTGGGGGATTTTTCTTTATTTTGTTTCAGGCGACCGGCCAGTTCATAGGGGCCAATAGGGCTGAACAGGGTTCGCTTGTATACCCCAGGACCAGGACCGAAGCGGTCCCATTCTCTCCAGGCGTGTACCCAGCAAAAAGACCATTTAATAAATGAATCTGCCTAACCAATATAGAGCATATCTTCAAATTAGAAAATATTATTTTAAAAAAGCCTTTTGATTATATTTAATTTATAATTATACAGGGTATTCGGAAAATGCGTTAGGAAGTTTTAGAGGTTTATTCTGAAATGAAAAATAATATTTAGTGAGTCCTTTGACACAATGTCGAAATCACCCTTGTTACCAAGTTACAGGAATTAAAAGTTTAATTTTAATTATTGTTTCTTTTGCCATATTGCATTTATTTTTTAACCAATCTAGTTGACATTTGGCACACGAATCGAGCTTTACAAATTCTAAGATTTTAATATAAAAGTACTATTTTTAATACCGCCAGAGGGCACTTTACCTGAAACTTAAAATTTATTTACATCATAACTTTTTATTTTGACAGACATCGAAAAGCTAGGAGCGCCATTTTATAGACAATTGAAAATTTAAAAAATAAGGTACTCTTTATTTAAGTCAATAAACCCCACCGTCTAGCCACCAATCGGTATTAAAGTTTTCATCAATTTCAATCAAATTACCTACATACATACAGGTTGTCCAGCAACTTAACCGAAAACTTTACAGGGCGATTCACAACAACGATTCACAAAGTTTGTCTGCTGAGTTACTGGGCAACCTGTATGTATGTAGGTACTTTATTGAAATTGATGAAAACTTTGATGTCAGTTGGTGGCTAAACGGTGAGGTTTATCGACTTTAATAAAAAGTACCTTATTTTTAGGTTTTGAATTGTCTTTAAAAGGCGCCTCTGGTTTTGCGATATCTGTAAAAATAAGAAAGTTATGATGTAAATAAATATTAGGTTTTAAGTTAAGTGCGGTATAAAAAGGTACTTTTATCTTAAAATTTTATAATCTGCAAAGTTTAATTTATATGCCAAATGTCAACTAGATTGGTTAAAAAATAAATGCAATATGGCGAGAAAACAAAAATAATAAAATTTATAAGACAAATCTTGGTAAAATAATATTTTTAAATAATTTTTTATTTTTTATTTAGATTGCCACGAACACCATAAAATTACTTTTCATAATTTACTTTCTTTAAAAAAAATACATACTTAATTTTTTAAAAACTTTTTAAGTAAACATCTTTGACATATTCTTTTTTAGGTTTTTTTCGCTTCAGCAGCATGCAAAATTACCGTAGAGGTGCATAACTCTGTTTTTTTTGCACGACATTTCAGGTTCAATTTCCAATTTACCAACCGCAAAATAATTTAAATCAATTTAGAATTTGTGCATTTTTGCGAAGTTACATAGTTTTGTTACAAATTTTGGTGTTTTTATTGAAACACAATAATTTAACCATGTTTATTTATAAATATGATTACTATAGGTATATTTATACTCTCAAAATTTAGGCATGTTTGCTAAATTGTCGTTTTTGGGTAAAATGACATAATATTTTAACGTGTTCGTTAATGTCAAAACCTTTTTTTGTGTGTTGGTAAATATAAAAAGAAATCTATACGCCAATGTTGTTCAAAGTGGGCCTATGCTGAGTGCTCTTAGTCTCCCCTAGAACGAAGATATTTTTTCTGAACTTTGTTTTTAAATTAAAAAATAGTCCAGTATATTTACATACCTCATCATATTAAAAATTTTAAATGTTTTAATACACTACTCAAAAAAATTATCGCATATGCTCGATTTCTTTCATAAGCTTTAATACAAAAATGCTTTGATGTACCTAAATGGCCAAATCTCTTTTAATAATTAAGTTATTAAGACAATTAAAAAAGAAAACGTTAAGAAAACGTGAAGCTATAACTTTATATTAATCTTTGTTATTTACTCTTAGCAATTTACATCCTACGGGGTGATAAAAAAATTGAAAAATGAATAATTTTTAATCGCCCTATATAATGTGCTGTTAAAAGGGAGAAATCTCATTTGTTAATAATTAACACCCTTACCCATTTTTGATATTTTATAATCACAAATTTGACTACTCCCTTTCAACAGCACATCATACAGGGCGATTCAAAATTAATCGAGCATATGCGATAATTCTTTTGAGTAGTGTACAAATAAAATTTAAATTTATTTAATGTAAATGTTTTTACTTTATAAAATCCTTAAAATCGTCTGTTGAAGGTGTATGTCATTTTAGCCTAAGCTATTGTGTCATATTATCTGACACCTTGCCTAAAATGACATACTTGGAGACATTAAAAAAATGGTTATAATATTTTTTTATGCTAGATCAGGTAAACCTTGGCTTTAGTAGTAGCAAAGAATAAGGTATAAAGGCACTTTAAAACTTGTTATAATCAATCGCATTATTATTTTTCTAAATATAGGCAAACATTCATATAGTATGTCATTTTAGGCTATTTTCCCCTACTAGTAGAAAATAATCGTTATCATTGCTTTTATTATACTTACCCAACAAATTAAAAATACACCCATAATTATCCCAACCGTAACTGCAGCCTTATGGTCACTCACATGATACGGTGAACTTTGGTGATTATGGAGATGAATGTGAAGAGCTTTGTTCTTTTGTTTTATACTTTTCTTTTTGGACGTTGAGTTTGGAAGATCGATGGGTCTTGTGATTGCCCGAATACTTTTGACGTGTTTTTGAGCATAGCAATATAGTCTACAGTAAATTCCTGAAATAAAACAAAAATAATAAAATAGGGCTTAATACCGGCGATCAAAGGCCATTTGGGTAACCAAAAACTTTATAATAAATAATAATTTAAGATAAAATATTTCGTAGGTTAATCAAAAAAATTTAATATACAACCGTAAAAACTGCTGTTTTTTGTATCGTTATCAAAATTGTAAACTACTGTATTATGGGACACTTTATAAAGTGGTAAAAAATAACTTTTTTATCAGCTTTGGGCTTTTGACTTGCGCAATTATTATTTATTTGTGCCTTCCACAATTTATTTAAATAATAATGTAGGCAATGTACCTTACAGTACACGCGACATTAACCAAACTAGAAGATAAAGTTACAATAAAATCCACCATTAGGTAGCCCACATTTTGATTCGCAGTGGCTAAAAGCATTTTTTGATTTTTACGATCTTACGCAGTAAAAAAATCGGGGCGTCTACGAACATGCGTACTTAAAAGCCATGACAGAATACAATATGGGGCGCACCGTGCTCTCCGTAGACGGTCTTTGACTAAGGACCGTGCTCTCCGTACTCCAAACGGGAAACCCAGACAAGGAGTTGATAGTTCTTTCCGATAATGCGTATAGTCTGTTCAGCACCCGCGCGTCAACCCTCGTTGATGACTTGTAACTTTGTACACTTGTACAAACTCATTTTTTCGCCCATGAAAACCAACCTTTGTACGTATAGACACTAAGGGACACTGCACACCATAACTCAAGTCACGCTCAGCTCACGTTCCATTTAAATAATCTTAGATGTAATATAAATAGGACCTCAAATAGGACTGTTCACGTTAGGCGCTACGCTTACAGTACGCTCACGGTCCGGTCATTTTCTTTCTATTTAAATAGCATATTTGATTGTGTCATAAGCTAGTGTGCAGTGAGTTATAGTGTGTACTTGTTTTTAAAATAACGACGTATGTTCAGTTAAATTAAAATTGTGATCAAGCTTTTAATGGTTTAATAAACCTAACTTTTTTACTTAGGACATAAATAAATAAAACAATATAGACGTGGTTCGTTCATAAGGTCTTTTGGTCAATAACCCACCTAATTCATAATAAAACCAAAAACTAATATCAATTAATCATAATAGTCAAAAACTACAAATCCTTTAGTACACTAAAATTTATTCTTATATTGTTTTCCGCGGCCATGTGTCTTTGGTGAAGGCGCAAGGTCCTATTCTAAAATGCAGCATAGGCATTATAAATATTATATTTCCATAATCTTGTTTTATTTAATTTAGTTGGGTAATGTGTTTATATCAAGTCGTGCTTTTTTTTATTAAACTAACAGTTGATTTAAATGAGCAAGACATATTGCAACATAAAATAAGTTGTGATTTAAAATCATGAAACAAAAAAGGCTTAGATACATTTGATAAGTTAAGATTCAAACAAACCAGCAATGCCACATAAAAAGAAAACAGGACAGGTACTTTAAATACCTTAAAAATAATTATCACATAGATAGATTTAAGCTTCAATGAGAATTTAAGGTTTTATATACATAGACACAAAGATTTTTAAAATAGTGTCAGTGTTGACAATTTTATAAGTTTATAAGTTTAACATTTTTGAAAATTTCATATACTATTTCAATGACGACAGTGAGCGGTGCTTTTACCTTTAGAAAAATTAAGACTTTTTTAAGAAATACAATATAGGAGTCAAGGTAAAGGTCTCTAGCTATGTTAAACAATAAAAACCTAGTTGAGCCTAGAGTATCCAGAGTAAATATTATGATTGAAATTTTATGCATCCAACGATTTTATTATTTGTCTGATCAATACTGCAATCTAGAATCTAGGACTTACCGAATTATTTGTTAGCTTTTAGTACATTAAAA
The DNA here is from genome assembly GCA_014170235.1 of Listronotus bonariensis. Lineage (NCBI taxonomy): Eukaryota > Metazoa > Arthropoda > Insecta > Coleoptera > Curculionidae > Listronotus > Listronotus bonariensis. The sequence goes on along the minus strand of JACEGR010006799.1, from coordinate 15,553 downwards.
CCGTTTAACACATTTTTTTAATATAATTTTATTTTCAAGTTTTTAGTTTTGTTGTTAGTTCATACTTCTTATTCTATTGAGTTTATTTAGGGCCTCACTATAACTAAGTAGAACTTACCAACGATTTTATTATTTGTCTGATCAATACCCCCATTGATGAGTTGGTGCGATCTGGTAGCCAGGACTTACCGAATAATTGTTTAGCTTTTAGTACATAACCTACGTTATTTTAATTGCAATAAAACTGTTTAACATAATTTTTTTTTACAATTTATTTTTAAGTTTTAGGTTTTGTTGTTGGTTGATCCTACTTATTTATTTTAAGGTAGTTGTGGGAAAAATATGCGAACTGCCATTTTTTCACATTGAGGTCCATCCTGTCAATCAAGCCAAGTAAGCTTTCATTTGATACCCACATTGAGGTTTTTGTGAAGTATAATGTAATCCGCCATTTTGTATCAGCGGCCATCTTTAATTTAAAATCATATAGAATAAATTATATTGTATTGTCATCAAGATTAAGAGCGTGTACCGAATATCAGATCGATCTGTCGTCAGGAAGGGGCCAATTACGATATTTGACCCAAACAAATAAATAAGTAACAAATTAACAAGTCAAGCCAAGTAAAACCGTTTAAATAATAAAAAAACTTATATTATATCCAATTAGTGCATAAGGTGGTACCTTTTTTTAGTGTCTGATCGAACTTTCGGCCAAAATTCATACCGAAACTGATTTTGGAAGTTGTCGTGCGTTCTCGCCTAACTTTGTTTTTCGCGCAAGGCTCTGGAAAATCCTGGCGACTTTGATCGGGAATTGTCGTGTCCCCAGTTATTGCAATATATAATATTTTATAATTGACCACGTGAGTTTCGGTTTCGGTCAAACCGAAACCAAATGTTCGGTCGTGGCTTCCGTTTTTGCCGAAACCGAAACTCATTTGGTCAAGTATAAAACAAATATTGCATTTATTAGGGATACGACAATTCCCGAACATGGCCGACAGAGTTCGCCAAAGCGTTGCCGCGAGAAACGAAGTTAGGCGATAACGCACGACAACTTTCGAAATTAGTTTTGGTTTCTGCAAAAGTTTCGGCCGAATTCGAAGCCCAAAGTTTAGTCGGACACTACCTTGTTAACAAATGAAAGGTTGTACAGTACGAGCCGTTAAGTGAGTGGGGTAATGCCCTGAGTAAAAAAACACTTTATGCATGTATTGTATACTAGAGGTATTTTTATAAAATTTATTTGCAAACAGTAAATTTCTCCCACCCCATGACCCATAAACTAAAAGAAGTATTGGCGGAATTCATGGTAACTTGATTTGTTTTTTATTTAGCTAATGTGGCGTTTACTATCACATTGGATAAATTAATATTAAACTCTCGTAGGCACTAAAATAAAAGACTAAATCAAAGTGCAAGTGTAAAAAAAGAGTCAAAATGTTGAAATAGGACATTTTTTTAACACTGCTCACAAAACTTTCCCCATCTGAGGAAAAAGACACCGACTGCACCTAAATCAATATTAGTAAGTTTATTCAGCCCATTATTATAAAAATATCTAAAGATGACGATACAATATAACTTATTCGATATCGATTGTAAAATAAAAAGGAAGTAATGAACATAGAAAAATATTAAAAATTTAAATACATTCTTTCAATCTAAGAAAAACAAGAATTTATGTATTCGTTCTTGCACTAAAAATGCAAAATTTAAATTTTTACATTTGAAATTCAAATGTAATAAGTTAGTCTAAAATAATTTGGAAAACAAGTAAGAAATTTTTAAACTAAAAAATAAAAATTACGGATGGAGAAAAATTATATTATTTATATGTATTATTTATAAGTAAAATAATCTTTGGTTATAAAATAAAAATTTGTATTCTTAAAAAAGTTTTTTTTTATGAAATAATATCATTTTATTACTTTACTAGTTTTGTACTTAAACACAAAATGACAATTTTTAGTAATTAATACATTTTTTTAATTTTAGTTGTATTGACTTGTTCGGATTACGTTTTGCAAATATTTTTAAAATAATATAAATTTTCTAAAAATTACGAAATACTTTGTTTTAGAATTGTCAGTTTACTTTTAACACTTTTTTAAGGAACTGGCTAAACGACCGCCTGCGGACGTCATCGTCGGCATTAAAGTTAGCAATTAAATAAATATAACTTAAAATTCTTAAAAAGTGGAACATAATTAAATTAAAAACAATTAAAAATAAAAATAAGAAAAAATTATAAAAAGTTATCAAAAAAAAAACATTAATAAGTTATTTATCCATCCGGAATCGAACTCGGGACCTGTCACTTATGGGTCAACTTGAGCCATAGAGGAGAACTTTAATACATTTTAAAACCTTAATACTATCCTTAGACCGTATATATGAATTATTTATCATGTAATTTCATTCTGTGCATTTTAAAGTTTGTTCCACCCTTAATACATGCATACATTAGTTGGTAATACTTTAGTTTAAGTTTTATAAAACGATTAGTTATTCTTTCTTGCCGTCAAAATAAGACTGGCTTTTCTTCTCCTAAAAGATGTACATAAAAATTTTTAAACTTGTGAAGAGCTTTAACCAAATCTTCGTAGGTGTCAAACGTGTCTCCCAGTTTCATTTTTGTTTCTTGATCAATAATAAAATTAATATTAAACAACTAAACAAATAATAATTAAAGTTAGGGTATTTTTAACTATTATCCGGCGGTTTTCAATATTTTTTAAACGCAAGAGCGCTGGGGCGTGGATCGATAAAATAGGTAAAAACCGCCGGTAATAACAAATTAATTATAATTTTCGGTGATATTTATATACGTGAATATAAAAACAGCCCGACGGCGGTTTTTTCCTAAAATTAAGCAAAACCGCCGGCGATCGTTTACCCAGTTTTCTTTTTAAATTACCATAAATTTCTACAAATAGTTAATGGCCATTATTAAAGATTTATTATTTAGGTTACTTTGTATTGACGCTGGATACGAGCAACAGCATACCAAAATGAACCCTAAACACATTAAAAAAAAAAGAACTAATAGGTACATTTGTTGCCGAAAAGGTTTAAAAAATAATATTCTAATTAAATAAAAATGAATTATTTAGTTACCTAAATTTTGGGGATGTTTAGGATTTTATAACCTTAAGTGGCGTTATTTAAATAAGACACGTAGTTTACTGTTAAAACCAACCAACACCAGTTTTTCTGCTGGTCGCTTATCTAGTTACTTCTAAAAAAGCGGTTCTTTAACATAGCTTGGGTAAAAATGCAACATAAAATTGTTAACGGCATTTTTTTTTAAATTATCATCAGATATTTTAGAAATTAAAATACTAACAATAATGGTTCTGCTTGTTTTTGTTATTATTAACTAAGTTACATTTTTACAATATTACAATTTTTTTGTTCAGTGCATTTCTCATATTAATATTTTTTTATATAAATTTTCAATAATTGTTAACTAAAAAAACTTTATACTATTTATAAAACATTATATCAAAATCAAATGGTACCATAAAGATGCATACCATATTGCTGTATGACATTCAGCTCTTATATATTGTCATATAACCTATGTATGTAATGACATGCCGGTTTTATTTAGAACATTAGGTGGGCCTTGTTTAAATACTACATTCAATATAAAATAGTGTTTATCAGGTAAAGACAGCTTTATATTCGTACCTTGGGTCATTCTTTTTTTCTTTTTTTTTTCTAATATACACGGTACCATAAATGATGCATACCATATTGCTGTATGACATGCCGATTTTATTTAGAATATTAGGTGTGCCTTTTTAAATGCTACATTCAATATAAAATAGTGTTTATCAGGTAAAGAGAGCTTTATATTCGTATCTTAGGTCATTCTTTTTGTTTTCTTTTTTTTCTAATATAAACGGTACCATAAATGATGCATACCATATTGCTGTATGACATTCAGCTCTTAATATTGTCATATAACCTATGTATGACATGCCGCTTTTATTTAGAATATTAGGTGGGCCTTGTTTAAATGCTACATTCAATATAAAATAGTGTTTATCCGGTAAAGACAGCTTTATATTCGTACCTTGGGTCATTCTTTTTTTTTCTTTTTTTTTCTAATATACACGGTACCATAAATGATGCATACCATATTGCTGTATGACATGCCGATTTTATTTAGAATATTAGGTGGGCCTTTTTAAATGCTACATTCAATATAAAATAGTGTTTATCAGGTAAAGAGAGCTTTATATTCGTGTCTTAGGTCATTCTTTTTGTTTTCTTTTTTTTCTAATATAAACGGTACCATAAATGATGCATACCATATTGCTGTATGACATTCAGCTCTTAATATTGTCATATAACCTATGTATGACATGCCGCTTTTATTTAGAATATTAGGTGGGCCTTGTTTAAATACTACATTCAATATAAAATAGTTTTTATCAGGTAAAGACAGCTTTATATTCGTACCTTGGGTCATTCCTTTTTTTTTCTTTTTTTTCTTTTTTTCTAATATACACGGTACCATAAATGATGCATACCATATTGCTGTATGACATGCCGATTTTATTTAGAATATTAGGTGGGCCTTTTTAAATGCTACATTCAATATAAAATATTGTTTATCAGGTAAAGAGAGCTTTATATTCGTATCTTAGGTCATTCTTTTTGTTTTCTTTTTTTTCTAATATAAACGGTACCATAAATGATGCATACCATATTGCTGTATGACATTCAGCTCTTAATATTGTCATATAACCTATGTATGACATGCCGCTTTTATTTAGAATATTAGGTGGGCCTTGTTTAAATGCTACATTCAATATAAAATAGTGTTTATCCGGTAAAGACAGCTTTATATTCGTACCTTGGGTCATTCTTTTTTTTTTTCTTTTTTTTTCTAATATACACGGTACCATAAATGATGCATACCATATTGCTGTATGACATGCCGATTTTATTTAGAATATTAGGTGGGCCTTATTTAACCCATATATGCCTAAATCTTAATTTCGGTAAAATTTTGTAATTTTATGCAATAACCCTTCTATAAATAAGACACATTAATGATTCTTTTCGTTTAATTTAATATTGCTTTCTTTTTTTTCGTTTTACAAGACGGACTATATATAGGACATTAAGTATATACAAGGATATCTATTTACGGTGTATGATAAGCTACAAAACATTTCACATGCACACCAATGTCGGATTTTCTGCATCGTGTGGTGGTTTTGTCATGACAATAATCACATCTGATTTGTTTTCCTTATGGAATTACTAAATGGTCCAAACGATCGTATCTGAAATCAGCTACGTTACGTGGCCGTCCTTTTTGGTAAACAAAAGCTTTTTATTTTGTTCTAAAATGGTTGTAGCCACACTTCTTCTGAATGCTAACTGATTCATATGATTTCCTCTATTTTTGTAAGCATTTCACAAAGTCATATCTATACAATGCGAAATCAATCAAAAATACCATTTTTACCACGTACTTGCACCCGGTATTGAGCTATACTTTGGTCAGATCTGTCGACACCGCCCATATTCTTATTATACTGTTTGACAACTTGGGGCTGATCTACGTACACGAATTTTTTTCAAATGATTTTTGCAAATCATCTTCTGAGCTCAAACATCCTATTTCTTTCTTTTATTTTCCTGTAATTTTACGGGCAATTCATTTTTTATATTTATTTTAACCTCAGTTTGCATAAGGCTCGCTGGTAAATTATTGATATCTATCTGATCCTCATCACCCGAATCCTCAACTGTTATATTACCGCATGCATTAACAGGGGTAATTGCCTCAGACTCTATTTCGCCATCCTCAACCATTGCTAATGCTTCATGAAAAGAAAACCGCCTGAAATAAAGAGGTAACAGTAACTTATCTGACAAAATAAAGGATAAAAAGTAAATTTTAGCTTTATTAGGTAATGGTCAGGTTAGGTTAGATATGGTTAAGATATCAGTCAATTTGAACTAAAATTTGATATCGTATTGTTAGGTCATTCTTTTTGTTTTCTTTTTTTTCTAATATAAACGGTACCATAAATGATGCATACCATATTGCTGTATGACATTCAGCTCTTATATATTGTCATATGACCTATGTATGACATGCCGCTTTTATTTAGAATATTAGGTGGGCCTTGTTTAAATGCTACATTCAATATAAAATAGTGTTTATCAGGTAAACACAGCATTATATTTGTATCTTAGGTCATTCTTTTTCTTTCTTTTTTTTCTAATATATATATTGTATTGTCATCAAAATTAAGAGCGTGTACCGAATATCAGATCGATCTGTCGTCAGGAAGGGACCAATTACGATATTTGACCCAAACAAATAAATTAGTAACAAATTAACAAGTCAAGCCAAGTAAAACCGTTTAAATAATAAAAAAATAGTAATATATTGTGAACACCTATATATTGGAGATAAAAAGTCAAAAATTCAAAATTCTTGAAAAATAAATAAAATAATTTTTATTTTTGAAAAAACCAGTGCCGAAATATGTATTTTTTTAATCTTTATTTTAAATCTTTAGTATACACCCCGTTCGGACGACACTGGTATAAATAATTATAAATCTTGGTGCTTAGTTGGTGCATGTCAAATTTCTTGAAAATATTTCAAACAGTTTAAAAATTATTACAAGAAAACCATTTTTGTCTTTAAATTTTAACACTTAAGAGCTTTAAAGTTAAGAGGTTTAGGACATAATATATGTCCACATGAACTTTTCCTTCTAAAATAGGCCAAGGAATTAGATACTGTATTTTAAGCCATGAATTAAAATCCTTAATTTTTCCCAAAAACTTAAAAATAAATCTAATTTTTACAAAAGCAAACAACAAAGAAATATTTTTAGTTTTAGGCTAAAAGCAACTAAAAATTAATATGGAAAAGTCAGACACAAAAATTGTGAAAAGCAGTGAATCTATAATTTGCAAAAAAAAATTGGATTATGTTTAATACCAACAGAAACAAACCTCGTAAAACTTGTAATTTATCTTTTTTGTCATTTTTTGTGTACAATAAATAAGTTTTCTTAAATTTTGTGTTAACCGTTCTAGCAAAATATTATAAAACGTTTAGGAACCGATCCATCTCTTGGCAAATTTAATTTCCTAAAAACATCTGGCTGTAGAATTATTATGCATAAATCAGAAAACCATCATGCAATTCTAAAAATATTGCTTTAAGATTTTAAAATAGCCTATGCTTGCTAGAAAAATTAATGGTAATATTTTGTGCCATACATTAGAAAAGATTATGTTATAAATTAAAGGTTTAAAAATATACGTCTATATACAGTGCATTAACAAATAAACTTTACTACACCTGTATTGTTTTATATTTTAAATATTTTGGAAAAAAAATTACCAAAATTTTTGTTTTTTATCTTAAATACTAAGAGCTGTAATACAAATTGCATTATGACATACATACAGGGGTGGTGCAAGAACGCAAATATATTACTTAAAGAAGTTGAAACTACCTTAATAAAAAGCATAAGAAAAGTAAAAAAATATATATAAATAGTTATTTATTAAACAAAGAAAAAACTTTTAGCTTAAAGTTAGGTTATCTATTAATCGGCGGTTTTTATAGGCATAGCCAGTAGCCACCAAACAGCAGCATTTATCAATAAAATAAGAAAAAACCGCCGATAATAAAAAATTAATTTAGATTTTTGGAGGCTTTAATATACGTAAATACATTAAAACACCTTACGGTAGTGTTCTACTTATAATTGAGCAATGACCGCCGGCGCGGCGATTGTTTAACCTACTTTTTAAACAAGAGTATTCTTCACCCTTTATTTGCGTCAATAAATAATTATTTTTATAAATTCTTTTTTGAAAGCCCCAAAAATATTAAGTATTTTGCTACAACAGGGTGTCCGGAAAGCAAAGTCCATAAAAGAAAAGAGTAATAGTTTTATCGCGCTTTGTTAGGGAGTTATTGACCTTTGAAGTTAAAATTGAAAGAAACCTATTTTAATTATATCTTTTGAACTTTTGCCACAGTACTAATAATATTTGGGCAACTATAAATAACCTTCCATTTTTCTTTTCTGTATAAAAAAAGTTATACCTTATTTAAATGGATATCAGGATATTTTATACTGTTTCTTAATAAGATCGCTTTTAAATACAGACATACTTACCAACATTTTGTATGTATTAAAAAATAGTGCCATTTTTTTAGTACATTATTAAAATATGGTAAAATTATTATAAATAGTTTACATCTGGACACGCGGTAGCGTGTCAAGCCACTGAGTAATATTACACGAGCCATCTGGTTCTATATTATAAAGTTTAAAGGCTCACAAACACAATTTTCAATAATTTAACCACATTTAAATAATAAAAAGGAATTTTTTATTACATACAAAATGTTAGTATATCCGGATTTAAAATGTAAGTTTATTAAAATCGGTCCAAGATATTAATTTAGGTAAGGTATACATTTTTGTAAAAAATAAAAGAATAAAACAGTCAAAGCATAATGCCAAATTTGTCACCTGTGTCAAAAGTGCATACATCAAATAAAAAAAAAAATCGTCTTTCCTGTATAATCCCGACTTACTGAACTTCCGTTTACCTATTATACCGGATGCCCACGAGATCACTTTCCGGCTGCCATTTTTTATTTCTTTATCGATACTGAGAAAATTTGACTGTTAGACTAATGAAAAGTAATTTTTAGGTGTATATGATAGGTTTTTACGACTTCCGGTTTAACCGGAAATGAATAAAGCTTTTGATTTTTAAATGGGATTTTTTGATACTGAAAGCCGTGCGTTCCAATTTATGGTAGTTGCCATGAAAACAGAAACGAATAGAATTTGTTGTAAAAATAATTGCTTGTGTTCCGTTAAAAGTTTAAAAAATTAAAAACATAATTTTGTGTTTTTGTATCTCCTACGATGTTAAAAATTATTTTAAGTTAAATTTTGCACTAGAATAATTTTTATTGTCAATACCAAATTTAACCTAAAGTTATGTGAAACATAATAGGAAATACATAAACCCAATCTAATGTTTTTATTTATTACACTTTTAACGGAACACAAGCAATTGTTTTAATTACTGTTTTCAAGGCAACTAAGATAAATTGCAGACGTACGCCATTCAGTATCAAAAGATCATTTACTCACATAATAATTGTTGTTTTTTAAAGAAAATAAAGTAAAATGTTTAAGTGTTTTACATCGTTGGATTTGCTTTAAAATACTTCATTTAGAAATATTATGAAAGTGATATGGTCCTATTTTGGTTTTTGAGCTAAGATAAAAAAATTAAAAAGTAAAGTTTTGAGCCCTCAAGAAAAAAAGTTCAAAAAGATAAAATCAATTTCGTATTTTTCTGAAAGTAAGTAAAGTATAAGGAGTGATTTTAGAATGATCATGGCACTCTAGAAAAAATAAAAATTTAATTTAAAAATCAAATTTGATACAAATTTGTGTTAAAATTTTATATTCCTGACTAAAAATAATCTGAAGAATCCAAAAATAAAAAATATTCAGGGTGTCCCATTTAAAAATCAAAAGTTCCAGTCATTTCTGGTAAAACGGGAAGTCGTAAAGTCTATCGTATACACCAAAAATAACTTTTCATTAGTCTAACAATCTAACCAAATTTTATTAGTACCAATAAAGAAATAAAAAAATGGCAGCCTGAAAGTGGTCCCAGTATGAATAAAAGTATTAGTATGAGATTATTTAGTTGCACAAATATCATTTATACTGTGTTTTTATCACAACTTTAAAAGTCAATAACTCGCTAAGAAAGCGCTCTAGATTTTTTTATATAAAGTACCAACATTATTTTTGTTTACTCTATTACTCTTATTATTTATGATCTTACCTTTTCGGACATCCTGTATGTACTAGTACTAAATACGAACTTAAAAGTTTCCCTACTTTTTTGTTGTAATTACCATTTAAACTAAAAACTGATTTAAAAAATGTAAAAATAAAATAAATAATCGTTTTTGAATCCTGCCGGCGGCCAAGGTCAGAAATTTAGTGGTAAGCTCAACAAGACGGACAAAGTGCAAAATGTATCGACGATAAAAGCTAGCAAAAACTAAGGCGCCGGAACACACTTTGCCGTGTTCTGCGCAACCGAAGACATGCAGACCCTACTCAGTTGGTAGGTTCGTAAGTCCCCCTGGGTGGGGACGAGGTCTTTAAGTTGTCGGTCGCTCATAGGACCGTGGTTCTGAACCCACGTTAAGCTGTAGGTTCCGTCTGGCTGACATTACCCAGACGTAAAAAGACAGGGCGCACAATAAGCCAAGCGTCTTCAGTGAATCCCGGCCCTATTCTAAGGTCTTCCATATTTATAACGAACATTACGATTAATTTTTTTATTATACCATTATTTAAACTATAATAAGTAATACTTAGTATATGTATAAGTACAAAAATACGTATTAAACCCAATGTTTCTTAAATATTATTTATTCTTTATTATAAAAATAATAATAATGTATGTTTAGTCCTAAAGAAAACAAAATATGTCAAGAAAAATGTACAAGAAGGTTTATTTACTTTAATAAAATGTTGCCTTGCAGCTGATTGTATGTATTTGATATAGGTTTTAAATTTTATTTTGGTTTCCTTTTCTTTGATATGCGGTCAAAAGAATGGCTGTAGGCAAGAGTTTCCAAATTTTATGGTTTATTCACCCAACTAAGTTATGTTTATATAAATAAAAATTAATTAAACGACAAAAATTATAATTTAATTTTGCTGTTTTAACTGAATGTTATGGTTAAATAATAATATGTTTGCCGCAATCAGTTATACCGGATGTCCACTAATTTATTAGACAAGCCACAACTCTTAGAGCATTAGACATATCAAAATGAGACTTGGTATAGGTAAATGGTATGAGAAGATCGCTACTTGATTTTCTTAGAGACATTTCTAATATTGCATCTAGGTTGCCATGATTGAACGTAAATTATTCTTAGTGACCCTGGGTGATGTAGAATAATACAATTACAAAGTTTTAGTGACTCATACGAAAGATAGCGATAAAACAATTTCGACGTATTGACATTTTCGTGTCTAACTATTATTTTTCAAATGGCAAACATAATATAGACAAGCACTTTTAGAATAAAGGATTTTCTGATGAATCTTACGATACCACTTTATTTGCGGTCGGATTAAAATTAAAGTTATAAAGAAAGAATCAGAGCAGTACTTTAAATGGCCCCAAAAAACAAGTAGGCAAAAATACTTTTAAATATGTCAAATACCTGTTAACAATTGTCTTAGGAATCCAAAAATATTAAAATATACAGGGTTTCATTTGAAATTGTAGCCATTTTCGCTTAAACCGTCTAATACGTCCTATACTCTAAAAAATTATGGCTTGTCCTATAGAGATATTAGAATCTGATTTTAAACCTAATGTTATTAAATATGTTAATATTTAAACCACTATAAAACGCTATGGCCGCGGTCCAAATTATGCTTACAGCCCTCATAGCGTACCAACATGCGGTCCGATTCGTGCTTTTCACGCTTACCGTTAGCCAAGGTTAGTTTCCATTTATAAGGTTCCGACATAGTTCCGACACATCCTCAACTTTTAGGCGGTTCGAGGTCGGGGACGCAAGGAAGGGCACTCTACGGAGAAAAGTTGGCAAGACTGGGTAAAATCAAAGCTGATGATCAATCCAGTGGCGTCTAGAATTTACGCATTTCATTTTGCATTGTTTTGGAAGTGATATTTGTTGAAAGATGTAATTCCAAATGTTTTTTATTTAAAGTAAAAGAATTTACAAACTTATTAATAATTAAAAACTGTTGTGTAAACGGTTGTTCTGCTAATACAATAAACTGTATATCTCCGGCACTGAACAACATGGCCGAAAAATGGAAGATGTGACGTCATAACACGTCAAAGCAATATGGCCAATTTCGCGACCTATATAGACCGACTTTGACCGTTAGCGTTGTAGATGCTATGACGTCACACCCCAGTGCTGACAGTACACACGGGTCGGAGCGCTAGCATCGTAAGCATCGACGTCATTAATTTAAATTATTGTATTTTGTCCGTGATTTCCAGCGTCCATAATAAAATTTATCCATCGTCACTGACCTCGATTGAAAAAGTACTTGCAGTACAAGCATTTTCCCACCTTCATCGGTTACACCAACATATTCCATTCATGTGTTTATATCAAAATATGCTTTGTTGGCTGAGAGTCTGGTGGTGTTAGACTTCTGTACCCTTAATTTTTCTTTATATAATTTGGGTATGACAAATGGAAGGATATAAACTACTTTCTGACGTAAAAATGATACTTGCAACAATTAAAATGACGGATGGGCATCATCTTGGGAAAAAAATTAAATGAAAAGGGTAATCCTGTGGTATATTATTTTAAATCTTTGCACAAGTACCTTATAACGATAGAATATAAAGTCATCTTCACCTATTAAAAAATAGTGGTGCTTTAAAAATTATTACCTAAATTTTTGATTTTAATGGCCATATTTCCGAAAATAATAAAGTTAGATGTACTTAATATCGTATATTCTTTAAGCTATTTTAAATATCTTTTTAGTGGTTATACTGATAGTAATATACAGGGTAGGACAAAAGTACTTATTTTGTTAATGAAGCACTCTGTACATTTAAATACACAATAAAAATATCTTTAAAAAAGCTTTAGAAAAATACCATATTTAGTAAATCTAACTATTACTTTTGAAAATATGACCATCCAAATCAGAACTTTAGGTAATATTTAAAGTACCGCGATTTTGTAATAGATTAAGATATTGACTTTATATTTTAGGGTTATAAAGTACTCGTCAGGAACTTTAAAACAATATGCCAATCAAATATGAAATGAAAAGGAGAATCCTGTGGTATATTATTTTAAAGCTTTGGACAAGTACTTTATAACGATAGAATATAAAGTCATCTTCACCTATTAGAAAATAGTGGTGCTTTAAAAATTATTACCTAAATTTTGATTTGAATGGCCATATTTCCGAAACTAATAAAGTTAGATGTATTGCTGACCCCCTGCTTTCCATTTAATTTATTTTTTCTAAGATCTAAAAAGTAGTTCCTATCCTCTCATAAGTCATCCCCAAATATTATTTTAAAAAAATTAAGAGTACAAAAGTTAGCAGGGAGGGGGGACTATTTACATCAACATCGTATTTCATATTTATAATAGAAAACACTAAAATATAGAAATCAACTGTCCCAATTTGATAGATTAAATTCACAGCTGTTCAGATTCGTGGATGTTAAAATATTTACACAGAAATGTTGATAAAATAGAACAAAACTACTCCGTGTATTTTCCGGAACATGGCGTCGTAGCTGACGGTATTTTATATCTCTCAAGAGATTTATTTTACTCTTTTATTTTACGCTATCTGCTTTTCAAATATTCGCTTAAAAGAAAGAATACGAATACACAGAGTGTTCCTTAAAACATTCTGATATTAAAGGGGTGATTCTTGGACACATTTAAAGACAAAAATTTGGTATAGACATAAATATGTCCTTAACGTGTTAATTTTGAGAAACAGAGTGGTAAACTTGTGAAAAATAAATATATATTTTTATAAATATCTTAATAGCCTTTACCCAATTTTGTTTTAATTCAGCAATGTTATTTATGGCATCAAGGGGGATATTTATAACCTCCTTAATTACATTTAGTAAGTCCAGTGGCGTCTCGTGCGGCAACTGAAGAAATATTTTTACAAGAAAAAAACGGTACGCCACTGACTCTGTAAATGTGTGTAAAATTTTTGTACTTTCTTTAGATTAAGCAAATAAAATTATAGCTTCTGTGTATCTATTTTTTTAAATTTGTTTAGTATTAAAGAAATTAAAAAAAAACCACTTACTTGCATGTTTCTACGTCATAGTGGAAATTTTTTTTTTTAACTTTTATAATTTTTTATTAGCAATTATGTTACAGTTAAGGTGTTTAGGACATAATTATGTTGATAGGAAGTTTTTTTTAAATTAGTTCAAGAGTCACCTACTTTAATGTTAGCATGTTTTTAAGAAACTTTCTGTATATAAGGAGCCGAAAACATATAGGTACTATGCTCATTTCTATTTTCAGTATAAACACAAAATACAAGATACCAAAAAAGCGCACAGGGGTGTAATTTATTTGATGGCTAACCACCCAAACAGCACAAACTTTCCATTAGGCAATCCCCCATATAAGTAAAGCATGCGTCTACACTATTTTTTGACCTTGCTGCAGAGTTGGGCTACACTTCCAAACAATGGTTAAGCTGTGGAGCGAACATCAGGCATCGCGAGACCCATGCTTTACTTAAATGGGGGATTGTCCAGTGGAACTTTTGAGCTGTTTGGGCATAGAGAATATGATTTCTTGACTCATTTTAGGAAGAAGAGTTCATATTAACATAGGTTCTAAACCTCCTAACTTTTAAGCTACAAGATTAAAAGATTAATTTTGTTGCAAAATAAATTGAAATATTAAATATTATTTTTATTTTTAGAAAAGCAATGGCGCACCATATATATTCTTTTAATCTTCAGTATACAGCCCGTACGGATGCCACTGGTAGAAATAGTTTAAAATCTTCCACAATAAAAAATGCCTATTGGTGCTGAGTAGGTGCGTGCCAAATTTCATGAAAATTTCTTAAACACTTTTAATGTTAGGTTAAGAATTCAATTTTTTCCTTAAACTTTAACACCCTTTAGCTCAAAGGTTAAGAGGTTTAGCACATAATATGTATGTTAAAATGATCTTTTCTTCCTAAAATAAGCTAAGGAATCATATTCTGTATTTTTAGCCATCAATTAAATTACACCCTTACTTTTTATAGTACATTACAAAATGACGTGGAAAGTATTTCATTACTGTCGTGTGAAACAGATGGTAGACCGAGGCGCGTAGCTTCGAGGTGAACCATTTCTCGTGACAGTAACGAAACTTTTTACCGAGGTTTGTTTAGGTACTATTTCATTGATACCCATAATTACCCAAGTTTTAATTTCGATTTTTTAAAAATAAAAAATGCGTCAACTTAACAAAATGGTAAAAAGTTAAATTTCGTCCAAAGAGACAAAATTTAGAAGAGTCACACTTTTAAACATTTAAAAATTCTGAAATATCATAATTACATACACGATTGTAAATATAAAAAATATATAAGTTTAAAATTAGCGTTGGTATGTGATATTAATTTTTAAGCACATCCAGTACCTCATTTAAACTTTCGTTTATCACTTAAAAGGTTTATAACAATTAATGTTTTTCGCCCCATCATTATTGTTTTGGACTAGTTCACCTAAATAAATTACAGCTACGTAACCTCTTCAATTAAATTATGAAACTTACAAGGTGGTAATGGGAAAATATAAAGCAAATTATTAAAACATAAAATTTTAATTTAATTAAAATCATAACATTAAATCTTAACTAACAATTATGGGAAGATAAGAAACGTAAAAATAAAAGAATTTGTAATAAACATTATATTAATTA
>JACEGR010006798.1:0-56668 GCA_014170235.1 Listronotus bonariensis | reverse complement strand
CGGATTTAGCTTTTTTTTATGGGGGGGGTAAACTTAACCAAGACAACATGTTTAAAAATAAATTTTATTAATTCTAAATTATACTTAAGTATTAGGTCTAGTCAAATAAGAACGCTGCATGTTGCATAATTCTTTTTGTAGAAACACTAATTTAAGTTAATGTGCAAAATAATCTTGTATTACAAAAACCCTTTTAAACTAAAGTCATAAAAACTAAAACCTATCTACATTTTTAAAACAAAATTAACTAAAAATGTGTTTATTTATTTGTAAGCTTTTGAAGCTGCAATAAATTTAACAAATAAAAATTAAAAAATATTATATTACTTCTTTACTGTCCATATAAAAGGGAAAGAGGAACAACAAACCGATAAAATTTAAATAAAATAAACTTTTAATTATATACAGGGTGTCCAGTAACTGAACCGACAAACTTTAAGGGGTGATAATAAATGAACATTGGGAAAAAAACTTCATATGAACATATTTCCTAAACGTCTTAGTTGTTGAACTACGGGGCGTTAAAAATTTAAAAAAATATGGTTTTCTTATAATACCTTTTATACCCATTCAGATATTTAAAAACAAAATTGGGGGATGCCTCCTATGCATTAAAAAATTTTTTTGGCATACAAGAAAAAAAATTACCAGTGTCGTCCATAAGGGGTTTAAGGTAAATATTTTTTAAGAAGAAAAATGGTACGCCACTGCAATTTGTTTTTAACAAATTTGATTTCTTGACTTTTTTTGTTTTTATTTATTTACGAGAAAACCAGACATCAAATAAAAAAATTCAGTAGATCAAATTTGTTCCAAATTAAATGGGAGTTTAAAAAATAATTTTGTTATTTGTTATTTACCTTAAACCCCTTATGGACGACACTGGTGAAAATTATTTTAATTCCTGTATGCCAAAAATTTATTTTAATACATAGGAGGCGTCTTCCAAGTTTTTTAAAAATATCTGAATTGGTATAAAAGTTATTAGAAAAAACACTATATTTTTAAAAAAAATTAACACCCCGTAGTTCAAAAATTAAGACGTTTATGACATATGTTCATTCAAAGTTTTTCCCAATTTTCATTGTAGAATCACCCCTTAAAGTTTGTCGGTTGAGTTACTGAACACCCTGTATATTTAATATCCTACCAGCAGTAGTAGCATTATCGACCTATATATTTATAAAACAAAATCAGTTACTCGTCGGCGGCTGTTAGCAAACCGGTTGATTATATTATCTACATTAATAATTATTTCTCTATGCATATGCATAAGTGCCAAACCACACAGTCTTTCCTGCGTCATGTTTGACCGAAGCCACGTTTTGAGTCGTTTTAGTGCCGAGAATGATCTCTCCGCTGAAGCAACAGTCACGGGAAATGTTAGTAAAATTTGAAGTAATATTTTTATATAAGGGAAAAACTCTTTGTTACATTGCGTGAAGAAAAAATGGGGTGAACCTTCTACAGTAGTGTCACTGTTCTTAAAGGACTTGTGCCACAATTCAATTTCGGCTTTCAATTTTATTTCCAAAACCACTGGAGATTCGGTACTGTACTGACTGAGATATTCCGATATACTTTTAAGCGAGGTATTTACCTCATCTGCGCTTAATTTTGAAAATACTGACGGTAACACAATATTAAAACTTAAAATGTTCATAAGATCACTATCAAACCTGTACTCCAAATCCTCTATTAAAAAGTCTAAAGTAGGAATATAGGTCGTTATTCGGTAGTAATTTTCAATGTTATCTGTTTGGACATTTAGACGATGTATTTGTCTCCCTACTATACGAGGTTTTGATTCATTTATATTAAGTTTATTGTGTAGCAAAGAAACATTTTTAAATATTTTTAAAAAGTCTATTTCTGCAGTGATCCGTTTACCTTTTAATGTTTTTATTACATTGCAAATCATATCCCCAGCAGTTGCCTTATCCATGTTAGTACCCTGCAAAATTTTGCTTAAATTCACTGTGTAAGAAAGGATTTCCGAAAGGCAAAACATTGTGACAATAAATTCTGTCGTTAACAAAGAGTTTCGTAATGTATCTGCCTTTGAAGAAGAATCCGTATCTTGCCAATTTGAGATATGATCCAAAGCCATTATTATTGACTCAAAACAACTACAAAAACGAAATATAGATTCATGTCGCTCTACCCATCTTGTCTCGCAAAGTTTAATAAGATTTAAATTAGATATTTTATTAAAAATAATCGAACGCTTTGGTGATGCGTTAAAGAAATTAATCGTTTCTTTCATTTTGGCTACCGAGTTTCTAATACTCTGAACACTTGTAGTTTTAGAAACAGACAAGTTTAAAGCATGGTTATAGCAGGGCGACTTTAAAGCATTTTTTAATGTTTTTTTGAGTTCTTGCACTGCGCCTTTTTGCTCACCCAACATGACATTACACCCGTCCGTACCGATGCCTACACAATTAGACAAATCAAGAGAATAGTTTTTCATAGCTTTTATTACTGCCCCTGCTAAAACCTTGCCTGACAAAACTGGCTCTACAGAAACTTCATCATTTGCGTATGTTTCCTGGTGACATTGTAGAAAGCATAAAAAGTCTTCCTGAATTTTATTATCAAAATAATACCGAACAAATAAAGTCATTTGACTAGTATTCGAAACGTCGGTAGTTTCATCAAAAATAATACTAAAGAATTTTGCACTGTGAATTTTTTCGGTTAGGATATCTAGAATTTCTTCGCCAATTCTCAAAATTATATCGTTTTGTATAGTTTTACTGATATATGTAGATCTTGAAGTAGCATTTAATAAATGGTTTTTTAAAATAGGATCTCCCTTTGCTCAGTATTCCAATATGGCTTTGAAATTTCCATGATTGACTGAGGAATCTTCGCTGGTCTTATTTGTTTTAGTTTCGTCACTTAAACTAAAGCCATCATCGCGATGTGACCTAAAAGCAATATTCTGATGACCCAATAAAATAACGGTTTCAATAATTGGTTTTAACCTTTCACGATTCTCTAAAATTTGTTGCCTTTTTTTTTGATCTAACAAATGTTCTATTGAGACTTGAGGGTTACTAATATTTTTCAAGAACAATTGCGCCTGCTCCACCGCATTTTTATGATATTGATGACATTGATGTAAAATTAAATCTCCATCTTTCCCTAGCAGCTTTGAGTATTTGTTAAGAGGTAATTTTACTAACCTATTTAAATTTGTTTGTTGGTAGACACCGCCTTGCTTCGCAAATAAAACACAATATTAACATAATAATCCTTGCAAGTGACAAGAATATGTAAGCCACTGAAACTCAGCAAAATGCTTCTTTGACAAATAACACTTAACGTCCCTATTGTTTTTCCTGTGTACGCTAAATGGATATGAAAAATTTTCTGAGGGCTCCCAGGCATTTTTTAACAAATTAGCTTTTTCTATATCATTGAGATCTGTAGTACCAATGTAAAGTCCAAAATCAATATTACGTGACTCAGAATTAAAAGCGATGCTGGCAATGGGTCTATTTTCAGCTGCTTGAATTGTACTGCTACTGCTACTAGTGATACTGCAACTAGACTCGTTTACTTCTGCTTTAGTAACGTGTACATCATCAGATCTTGCAGATAGATTGCTGGTTTTATTTTTCTTCGTTTCGACAAAACCCAATAATGTGCTCTGCCTCTTGCTCATTATGAAACTAAAACATTCATTTTGTTTTTATACCAGTTTGTGTATTTATATTAGTCACTTCTTTACTTACCTGACTCTGAAGTCATAAGTAGTTTTGCAACAATTGCAACAAACATACAAATATTACAATTAAAAATCTTAAACAAGCAACAAAAAATTATATGCACGCATTCGTAAAATAAACTGTGGTTCGCAAGTCGCGACTTTCATTAACGTTAACCAACTGGCGTTCGGTGCTTTACAGAGGTGCATTACTGCCACATAATATTTAATTACTGCTGTACTTCACCTACTCGCGGAGACAGGCTGAAACCCATTGTTGCCGTATGTACTTAATTTTCTTTATTGCGTTGTAAGAAGCATTTTCTTTATTATGTAAAACAGTTTTATTTTATTTTATGTTATTATAATTTATTTATAAATTATAATCATGGGGAGGGGGTAATTACCCTCTGTACCCCCCGTAAATCCACCCTTGCACCAAAACAACAGATTTATTTTTGCTTGGGCAGTATGAAACCATGGAAATGTCTTTCTGAAAACCAAAGAAGGATGTTTTCTCTTCTCTTTCTCTTCTAGGCAAGAATTCAGTGGGGATCTCACGCTTATTTTTGCGCATTGTACCAATGTAAGTTAATTTTTTCTGCTCTAGCAATTTTCTTGTCAATGGAATGCTAGTAAACCAATTATCGCCGGTAATATTGCGATTAGTTTTCTCTATTGGTTGCACTAATCGTAGAACAATATCCTCTGCGGAATTGTTCAACTTGTACGGGCCATCAGGTTGAGTACCAACATATGTTTCGAGATTCAAAGTGTATTTAGTTTTAGCATCAACCAAAGCGAACATCTTGATTCCGTACTTTGCTGGTTTACTGGGTAAATACTGCTTGAACGAGCAACGCCCCCTAAAGGCCAACAGTTGTTCGTCAACGGTTAGGTATTCACTAGGAATGAAGCTGTTTTGAAAATTAGACAAAAAAATTTCTAAAACATCCCTAATGGGTGCTAATTTGTCTAATTCTTTCCTTTCGTTTCTCGTTGTGATATCGTCGAATCGCAAACAACGAAGAAGAAATCTAAATATATTTTCGCTCATCGCGAGGTAACAGGATTCAACGCCATTGCCCTTTGAATTATCCCATATTTTATGAGCGTTTTTTCTTGAACTTCTCAGTGTTCCTATCAAAAAAATTCCTATCAAAGCTCTTATCTCTGTTTCATTAGTTAATCTAGCGTCGCGATCCCTGTTAAATCTATGTTTTATGTTCTCAATATATATATATATATATATATATATATATATATATATATATATATATATATATATATATATATATATATATATATATATATATATATATATATATATATATATATATATATATATATATATATATATATTTGTGGAAGAAACTAAAATTCAAATAATGGTGTCAGAAACGAAAGGTTTTATGCAATCAATTGCGAGCAATGCATTGCGAGCATCGCGTTTAGATCCAGGTAAATGTGTTATGATATTATGAGCACGTGTTCGCACTTGTACATTACCAAAATTTTTCTCCACTTAGTCGTTTTATCCTTCCCTATGTAAAATTTGCCACCATCATTTTCTTCACCGTCACTTCCTGATGAACTTTCATTTTCATCCGATGTAAGTTCTATCTCTGAATCAGTCTCATGATCACTTCTTTCCACTATATCTTCATTTTGTTCTTCTTCATCTTCCTCATTTTCATCTATAGGACTCTCCTCCCCACTTGACACCTCGTCATACCATTTAAGCCATACTTCTGGATCTCTACTAGTTTCCAAACGCCTTTTTTTTGCATCAGACATTTTTCTCTGAAACAAATAAAAACTTAATATTTCGCCAAAATAATACAAAGAGTTATACAATATAAATACAAACAAGAATATATTTTTGATAAATAAAATATATTTCTATAAAATAAATTAAAAAAAAATACAACTTACCTAATTTACAATCAATTTTGCTAAACAAAAACAATTGCAACCAACTGCGTACTTAAAAAATAATATCACACTGTTAGTCGCGCGGTCTACAATCGTAGACCATTCGTATTCAGACGTGCGTAGTAATTAGAGACTGACCTCGACACTGTCCGCGGCATACTAAACTAATAGATTCGAGTGTCAGCAACAGCTACTAAGCGGCGTGGATGCATTATTTACCCCTCCTTAAAACTCTCAAGCGCAGTTCCAATAATCGTGGTCTACAATGGTAGACCGCGCGACTAATGTAGGGTTAATAGTCTATCAAGAAGAAAGCTGTATTATAAATTTTAAATACAAATTCTCCAATGAATTCTTGTTTTGTAATTTTTTATGTTAATAGACATTATAGTATTAATGGTATTATATATTTTCTATTTTAGGATCTGCAAAAATATCAAGCAAAAAGAAGTATGAAGAAAGGGTTGTAACAAATAAGAAGAAAAATAATAAATATTATAGAAAACACTTGAAGCTCTTGTTTTCTATTTTTTAAATATATCAGATAGAAATGTTAGGGATAGGTGTTACAAAACTAGATTAAACATTAATAAATATTATGAGACTAGGTTTTAAATTGGCCTTTCCAATGTCATATTTTATTTAAACGTCAAATATCGTTTATCTACAGTGTGTCTACGTAGGTTGGCGTCATATGGGAAACTTTTTTATTATTAATTTTATGAAAAAAGTTATTCTTTATAAAAAGTTCTGCATAGTCCAAAACCTAAAATACAATCAACACATATCAAATTGTGACACTTATCTACGAGATTTGGCCAGAAATGTAATTTTTGCTTAAGAGTAAAGTACCTGTATCTTTGGTAATATCGCAAATTTTTATAAAGAAAAGATGCTTAGAATTAGAAATTACCCCCAAATATGTAATTTTGTTCATTTCAAGAAAAAAATTTTGTCCTGCTAAAATGGAAAAAATTTAAGTTTGTACATTGTGCACATAGTGCATTGTACATTCTTCTTATTTTTATGTCAACACATTTAAAAATGTATTTAACATTGTCCTATGATATTTAAAATAATGAAATGTATCGCACTAATGTAAGAAACCTAAATTATCGCAGAAAAAAAAATTTTAAAATATATTTTTTTTTGTAAATATACAAGATTGCATGTTTAGAAGTAATTTTTAATTCTAACTATCTTTTCTTTATTAGAATTTTCGATATTAGCAAAAATAAAGATACTTTACTCTTCAGCAAAAATTACATTTTTGGCCAAACCTCGTAGATGACTGATACAATTTAGTATCATAGGACCATGCAGAATTTTTTATAAAGAATAACTTTATTCGTAAAATCAATAATAAAAAAGTTTCCCATAGACCCACTGTAGACTAAGCTTTATGAGAAACTGGTAAAAAATGATGTAATAAAAAATGTTTTTGTCAACATAAGGAAACTTACTCATATGTCATCATTCTATAGTTTTAAAATTTGTAATCAAAATGCACATGATACAGACTGACGATTGACTTCGGTCAATGGCCTTTTGGTATGTCCAATTAAGTTCTTCTCAATAAATTAAAAAAAAATCTTCAGAAGTCCTTTGCTTCTACAATATTTTTGGTTTTAAAAATATCAAAATTAACTTATAGCCATATTATAAATTATCATGTTTTAACCAGCTCTTGTCCTAAAGGGTTTACATTTACTTTCAGTTTTTAACATTAAAGCACAGTAAAGGAGTAAGTTAATATTTTATCAATTAGAAGAATCCCCAAAGCAGATAACGATAGTAATAGTAAAATTAAATTAATTTTTTTCTGTGGGCAATCAAACATTAGCAAACCATAATTAAGAAGAAAAGAAACAACATCAAATTAATAAATTTAACCTTATTCTTTAAGGCGGTCAAAACCCTCTAGGGTCCCAAAATGTTGAAGGTAACTAAATTTTAATTTCATTAATTCAATATTATTTCTTTCCTCCTTAATTCTATTTTGTTGGGCTATTACTGCCGTATGATTTTTAATTGCTTGCCCTAAATCAGCCAAGCTGGCTGCCTGCAATTCTTGCGAAGATTTTGTGGTTTTTGAGCTTCGATGTAGCTCTCGCAGGCTGCTAATAAGGCTGTTGAAGGCTGAGGTTCCAAATTTTTTCTTTTTGATAGTACTAAAATTTTATTATTATTATACGAAAAATAAATAAAATTGTAAATTATAATACCATTTTTAATTTTTTTATTTGGTGGACCTTTACTTGTTGATGGTTCCACATCCACATAAACAGTCTCCACATTGGGGGTTTCTAAAAAAAATGTACATAATAGAATTAATTTAGTTTTTTGTTTTGTTAGTTTTAGCTAGTTTATACGTTTTTGATTAGTTTTAAATTTTGTATTATTATTATTATTGTTGTTTTTATTAGGTTTTATTTAAATTATTATTTATTTTTAGATTAGTTAACGTTTAGGGTAAATTTAAGAAAAATAAAATAAAATGGTGTATATGAAAAACCAAATATTTAAGCAAAACCTTAAAAAATATCCTTACCAGGCAGTTCCATTTCTAATTAAGTAAGAAATCGCCCAAATGAGCGTTTAAACTTATTTTTTTCATTTATATTATTATAATTTTTTTCAATATTATTTAGTACCTTTATTTAATTTAATAAAATATTTAAATGTATTTGTAAATACGGGGCATCCCATATATTTAATAAATATATAGATAGTATATAATATGATCTAAATATCTAGCTGTTGTGATGTAACAAACAATTTTAAGACAATTATCTATGACAGGCATGGCGAACCTTTTCGTATGAACATGCCATTTTTGTACAAAAATGTAAAATGTTGTCTTTGGCATACCATAAATTAGGGGAGACCGGGGCTAATTGACGCATTTTTTATATTCAAATTTTTAACAATGTGATTTTCGTGACTTTGGCACATTTTTAGGGTTATGTAATAGAATTACCATTTTAGCTATAGTTTGGATTACAAAAACCTTTAAAACTGATTAAGGTTTTTCAGAAAATATATTGTTTTAAAGCAGTGCAAAGTGCGCCAAGCAACCCCGCCCTGGGGTTGAATGACGAACGCTTGGGGCTAGTTGACGCATGCTTTTAAAACCACAGGTTTGGTGTATAAGAAACGAAGAAAAACATTTATAAAACATATTTATTGTCAAAAAGAACATTAGTATAATATTTCCACAAATAAATGAAACTGTTTAACCACAAACTTAAAAACATATCCTCCTACATCTAAAAAGATTAGCTAAAACTAAAAAAGTAAAGGTAAAAATATTATTAAAGGCATTTTAAGTTACGCAATTAATCGCTCTGGCAGTTTACACAAACGAAAAATGCCCTGGCATCGTCTGCACATGCCTCATGTGTCCACAGATTGGAAGTAGTGCACCTAATCCACTTTTCGGAGGGAGCACTATTTTTAAAAGTATCCAGACAATATAGGCAAAAACAACCGTCCTCAGAATCTCCACTGCTGTCTGACTCTATATCCGCTTGTTTGTCTTTCTTTTTATTTTTACGATTAACTTTTTTAGCTCTTAATATGTTTTCCTTATTTTTTCGTGTTTTTTTAATTGGATTTTCTATGTTTAAAGTTACTTTTCTTTTAACGGATTGCCTGTTGATTTCTTGTTGCAAAAGAGCGTCTTTAACTGGTGTATCAGTTAAAATCGCTGACTGCCGTAGTCTGGATTGATTTCGTATGTTTTTTCTAAGTGCAGCTTTAGGTAAAGGTCGTAACTGTAATGGGGTTATAGGGGGTGTCCTTTCTCTTTCTGTCTCTCTCAAAAGCTGTAACGAACATGTATCATTACTAATGATTGCCTGAGTAACTGGCTCGGTAAGAAACGACGAACAACCAGGAATAGGTTTTTCGATGGTGCTGTCTTGAATTGTCAAAGTAGGCCCCGCAGTAATATTTTTAATAGCAATAGACTTGGAATCCTCAGATTTTTTTCCTGCACAACAGATGTCTGTCCAGCTTGATCATCATTTAATGGATTAGGGCGGTCAGTGGAGTAAGATGGCAAAAATTCTGAATCTGGAAACACATCTTAATTAAATGGATAAATTCCAGATACATTGAATCCAGCTGTAATGTTTTTTGGAGTTATTGCCAAGGGCAAAGCTGTGCTCACAATTTTCGGAATATCGTAGATAGTCATAGTACGACCAGGATTACTGGTTATCCACGAATCACATGCAGAGTTGACGAATCGTTTTAATGGACCATATACAGAGCGGTCTAAGGGTTGTAATTTATGCGAACAGTGGGGCGGAAACGATAACACTGTAACCCCATTATCTTTTAAATAGTCTAAGGCCTTAATAGAAAGGTGGGATCCATGGTTGTCGAGTAACAGTAGCACAGGTTTTTCTTTGGAACAGCGGACATTTTTAACAAAATGTTTTACCCACTCTAAAAGTTTTCTGCTTTCATCCACCCTGATGGATTTGCACCCCCATACTTCCAGGAGGTCCTGCAGCAATAAAATGTTCCTTAAAGTTTACCCTGGGAAAAATAAAATAAGGTGGAATACTATTTCCAGTTGCGGACACTGCTATCGCTAATGTAACAAGAGTGCCTCTTTCTTGAGAAGTTATTCTTCCTACTTGTTTGAATCCACGCCTTGCTACTACTCTGTCAGGTTTTTGGACTGTAGTTATGCCGGTTTCGTCCATGTTAAAAATGTCTTCAGGGCCAAATTTGAAACGATCGAGAACTGTTTGCAAATTTTTGAAAAATGTTAAAACATTTTCTTTATTAAAACTTGAAGCACGAGCTAAACTAGTAGCCTCTGGTGTTCTTATTGAAAGCTTATTGTGGCGCTTTAAAAACATTGTGAACCAGTCCTCGCCAGCTAATTGATTTTTAGTCCATGATTCCGGCATATTAACCTTTAGGGCAGTAGCATACTCAAATGCAAATTGTCTGACTTGCTTTGGTGCTAATCCATAATATATGTCAGCGGCTTGTGTAAGGTACTCCTCCAAAAGCTGCTCTTGCGCGTCATTAAATATCTGAAACAATAAATTAGCATAAAAGACTTACCTACTTAAAATTTTTGCACTACGTATCTACCTGACGGTTATTTCTGTAACCATCATGGGTAGTCGGCAGCACTGCTCCGCTATGTATCTCTGCATCCGAAACTTTATGACAAAATTTTCTTAAAGAAGCTTCCGCTATATTGAAATCATCTGCAGCTCCTCTAACCGATCTTCCATTTAATTTAACTTCCCTTGCTGCCCTCAACATAAGTTCAGGCTTAGTGAGACCCTTTTGAGTTTTTCTCTTGTAAGTCCTCATTACTCCAGAAAAACTAAAAAATATTTTTATTTACTTTTAAATACTTAAAAACATCATTAGGGGTTAGTTGACGCATGCGTCAACCAGCCCCTCAAATCATGCTTCAACCAGCCCCAAACGTATTTTTCATACACATATTTGATTTTCACAGCTACTATGAATAAAAATTTAATTTTGATGACTGGTTTTTAAAAAACAATGTTTATGCAATGTATTAACACTATAAATAATATTTAAAGAGAATGTACTGCTAAAACGACATAACAAATTTAATAAAGAGGTTAAAATTTACTTACGTGTATTAAAAAACAATTTTTTGGCATGCACGTTGTTTCACTGACTGAACAAGACTAAAACTTTTTAACGACAAGAAATTCGTCACGTACATCATTTTTAGTGGGGTGACGGTGTTGCCGCCCTTCACATTTTTTTTTTAAATCAAGTGCGTCAACCTACACCTGCGTCGACCAGCCCCGGTTTTCCTACTTTTTAAAACAAAACAATTTTAAAGATAAAAAAGCTTCAAACTTCTCTCCTTACACTTCCACTCATATTAAAAGGACATCAACATACTCGCGTGCCCAAATTTTTACGTTGCGTGCCAACTTGGGCCCGCGTGCCATTGGTTCACCATCCCTGATCTATGGTATTATAAAAAAACAAATACCTTTAATAATATCAGGATTCTGAATTTCATTAGCTACTTCGGGAATTAATGGCATTGCTTGTTCCTAAAAAAGTGTTATTTCTTGTCAAATATTACAATATTTGTATTTTATTTGTATACGCCATTTTGTACAAAATCACTACAGGATGCCCTGTTTAATTTTATGTAACTTTTTATTTAAAATTTTCTATAGCTCTTAGCTTCTATACTTTTAAGCGTATACAAAAATATCTAGTTTATAAAATTTATAGACTTTCTTAAAATTATGAAGTAATAAACTAGTATATATGAAAACTTAAACCAAAAAATAACTGTTTTTCTAAGTCAGGTAAAATTATGTGAAGTTAGGTTATTAGTTTTAGCTATACCTGTTCATAAAAGCTTAGATTAATAAATTACTAAATCGCATATCTCACTTTTATTTTTTGTAAACTGGTAGAGTAGATGCGGCAAATATGGACCACCATAAGGAAAAAGCATAATAAGACAAAAATTTATAATCATATAACTTTATTGTATCTAAAAGTTAGTATTAGACTTATTAAAACGCCGAAATATAAGTAGAAATACTAACTAAACATTCAATCTAGAACATAAAAATACAAATTTAAAAAAATAACATTTTAAAAGTTCAGCATATAGTATGGGTAATATGGACTAAGTTGTGTCAAATATGGACCGAGCGGTCTATATTTGACACAATCGTGGATCAAAAAGTTATAAAATAGAAAATAGTTATGAAGAACAAAACTCGCACAAAAAATATTTTTTTCGATGCCGGAGCAGAGTTCATGTGCCCACAAATTACATGAAACGCACTGCACCCATACCTCGCCATGTTAATCGTCAGAATAAAGGCTATCACAATAAATACACTTGGCATCTTCTCGCGAACTCCTGTCTGGGCTTTTGTCAGAACTATCATCTACAGTGAAGTCGATGTCGCTTTCTGAGCTTGTACTTTTATCAGCAGTATTAACATTTGTTCTTCTTGAGACAATTCTTTTGCCTTTGCTTTTGTTGAACCTTAAGTTTTTGCATACTTTCGTTACTGCTGAACTTGGAATTTTCTTATCCGACTTCTTATCATTTATTTTATTTAACGACTCTTCTAATTCTTGTTTATAAGGAGATGATTGAGGAGAATATTATTTGTGCTTTGTCTCGTTTTCGGCCACGAGTGGTTTGTCTTTTTGTTTTAACCGGCACCGGTGAGATTTCATGTGGTGTTATGAACATGTTTCCATTTCCATTACCTGAAGTCGAAGGCTCATTTAAGATAGTTGCAGAGGATTCTAGATGCGAAATCGAAGCTATAGTAAGAGAATGAGAGAGGCCAGGCTCTGGAGACGGAGCCTTATCATTGTTTGGGATGTTAAAAGTGTTTAGGTCGTCATCCTGAGCAGCAATAAAGTCGTGGTCACTAAAAGTGTTCCTATTAAAAGGAAATATTCCTGTGGTTTGGAATCCTTTAACGGCAACTTCCCCAGATTGAACTTTTAAGTAGGCTCGTCCTAAGAGTTCCGTTATTTCAAAATGCGTTAAAGCTCGTGAATTATGTTTCATCCAACAACGAATTTCTTCAGCTAAATACTTTTTAAAGGGTCCCATAAATGTTTTGTCAAGCGGTTGTATTTTATGACTCGAGTGTGGAGGAATCGAGAGCAAATGAATATGATTTTCTCTTGCCAGATCTATCACTTCTATGTTTCTTGTATGGCTGGTATGACCATCTAATATTAGTAACACAGGAGATGTGGCTGATGGTTTAACAACTTGTATGAAATGTCTAAACCACATGGTAAAAAGATTGGTTTGAACCCAGCCGGAAGGGTGACATGCATGAATTGCGCCTGGGGAGCTCCTTTCATAAGCAGTGGATTATTTCTCTTACGCGGAAAAATAATCATTGGAGGAACAAATGTTCCTCCTGCACTCATGCACATTATGCAGGTAATTAATGAGCCTCTCTCTGCTGAAGTTAATACCCCAATTTGCTTCTTTCCCTTGAGGCCTAAAATCTTAGGAAGTTTAGCTGGGACCACGGATATTCCCGTCTCGTCAACATTATAAATGTTATTTGGTCCAAAATTATGGTTATCCATTTCTTGCTCCAGAAGATCGAAAAAATGACCAACACTTTCTTTATTGAAACCTGCAGCGCGAGCGATAGAAGTTCCTGTAGGTTGGCGAACTGATAAATTTGTATGACGCTGGAGAAATAAACGTAGCCAATGTCTTCCTGCGGTCTCATTGGTTTTGGAAAATGGATGTGGTAACTTGTTTCTGATGGACAATTGAAACGCAAGCTTCCTAATATTGCTTCTAGTGAGACCAAAAAACTTGCTCTCCATCAGTAATACATAATCGACAAGTGACTGTTCTAGCTCTGGAGGTAAAACAGATTTTCTCCCCAATTTGATGGATGTAACGTCTTCTAAACTTAGGTCATTTTTGGCTACCAATCTGCGAAGTGTAGTTTTTGGCACTTTGTAGTATTTGGACGCCTTCAAATATCCCATTTTTTCTCTTATTGCGCATATGGCCTTCTTCATAGTATCCTTATCCCAAGTTTGACGTATTTTTTAGCGGGAATGCGTGGCGGGGCCATCGTCTGTAATTAAAATAACATGTGTTAAATATGGACAACTGGTCCATAAATACCCGCAGCCTAATGGGCCATATTACCCACACTGGTTTGCTAAATACATAACCAATTTTAAAACTATATTCCAAATAAAAATAATTCAAACTAACAACGGGCAAAAGTAGTCTAAAAACCAGAGTTTCATATTATGATATTTAATTTTGAATAATATAGCAATATTAAATTAAAAATTGTTAGCAAAACTCAACGTAAAATTATATCAACACGCGTAAAAACAGAAATTGGAGCAAACGAGCAACATGCGTTTACTTTGAATCTTGTCGACCAACTGAAGTAATACCGAGAGAGGTTAGTATAATATTGTTGCCAATTTCGGACGCGATCCTTCACCGTATAAGTTGATTTACCTAAATTAAATTGGTTCAGATCACGCCGCGAACGCAGCTGGTCATCCTGGATATTTCTATATTCGGATCCAGGGGTAGCCGGCCTAAATGGGTGTATCCCACTTACGCTGTCATCTGACGCGATACTCAGAGTTTCGAAAAATTTCACTGCGTCTGCCACCCTAACTGGTCCCACCGGTCCAGACCGGGTTGCCTTAGCAACCTCTCCCGGGTTCCCGGATGTTCCTGTTTGGTTTCTATCCGGCGTGGCGGCCTTAACAAACTGATCATTATTATCATAATTAAACATTGAGAATTCGTCAGACCCATAGGAATGAGTCGGTTCAGGGTTAGTCACATTTATGGCCTCGTGATGAGGCCTCATCCCGTAGGATGAGGGGAAAACCCGCCTTCCACCCGGCGAACTAGGAATAGTGTTCGCCGCCCCAATGTGACTGGAATTATTAAAAGGGGGATGCGTGCCGGACTGATTGTAAGTTGTTTGGGCTAAATTAGCCTCTGATGAAAATCTATGCATGCTGGAGTTCATTTCCATAATGGAAATTAAGCAAAGAAAATATTTATTTTAATGGAAAAGGCACTCAGAGCGAAAATTATTGGACAGTCGGTCCTTAAGGGGATAAAAAGGAAGTCCTTGCGTATTTATAGAGCTCTTTACAATGTGTAAAACTTAAAAGCTAATATATGTACAATGCTCTATAAACTAAGTATTTTATTTTTGCTCTAACAAACTAACTTTGTTAATGCCTAATCTCTTTTTTGCACATAAAGTCCTATTTGTGCTTTATAGTTTATTAATTATCACGGCACTAATGTTTTTGTGGCGGGTTTCACTATAGTGTTTATTATATTACCACTCGTAGA
Source organism: Listronotus bonariensis (assembly GCA_014170235.1). Taxonomy (NCBI): domain Eukaryota; kingdom Metazoa; phylum Arthropoda; class Insecta; order Coleoptera; family Curculionidae; genus Listronotus; species Listronotus bonariensis. The sequence continues at coordinate 41,126 of JACEGR010006798.1, read as the reverse complement.
TTAATTGTTTATAAAATTAACGAGTGATCGTTAATTGTTAAATTAGCGTTTTATGTTAATTATTTTTTTAACACAACAACAAAATCGAAATTAAACAAGATTGAAAGCTTTTTGCTTTAAAATAATAAGCTATACATCTAGATAGCCAATCATCAATCCAGATTAGTCTAAGACTAAATAAAAATTCAAATTAGCCTTTTAATTGTAAAAGTAATTAATCAAAGTAATCAGCGAATTTTGAAAACCATTATTAGTGTAATCAAACACAAAATAAATAAGCTTTCAACCTTTAATAATACAAAAACTTAATACTTAAAAACTAAAGACTAATTAGTAAAATTTTTAATTTTAAAATTAGCTCTAAGATGGCTAATTACAAATATATAAGATTAGACGCTGATTAGGTCTTATTAAAGACTTAACAAATAATATAAAAACATAAAAATAAAGGAAAAAGAGTTTTTCCTAAAAACTAAGTTTTTACAAAATTAACATTAATTAGAAAATGTCCAATCAGGAACTTTTATAGTCTTTTAATCTGATTTTTAGCGGACTGCACGGCTTTTAATTAGAAAAATCAAAATCAGCGAATATAATGTCTTTGAATGAAAAGTACTGTGGGTGCCGGGGCGTGCGAACCAGGTCTTGACTTCTCTGGAGCAAATCACTGTCAGATTGAGTAATTAAGAATTATCATTGGCTTGGCGGTTTTTCTAAGGTAGTTTTTTGAGATCTATCCCAAACTAGTCTTCCGGACTGACCAACAATTATGGACCAGCTGAATTTCGTATGGGCTCGGAAAAACTGATAAACGGATTTTCAGAAAGAAAGCTTTTTACCTTGGAACGATAGAGCACTATCCCAGTTCCTGAGTACGGTCGTAGGCAGATCACGTACTCCGCGGACTTTCTTATACCTCTTAATCACCCGTATTTAAAACCGCCTCGCGATATCTTCTTAATTAGTAATTTACTTCTTCAGAAAAGGAAAATCTACCAAATACCAACTGGCTTTTGAAATAGATTGGCCAATTCACAGTGCTAATCCCTCTTTTCACCTAGTGTGTGTAAGTCTAGGGTGTATTGAGAGCGATTAACAGGCGCACCGATCAGCAATTGTAGCCTAAACGCACTTAGGGATGCTGAGAGAATTTTTTCTAAGACTCGATGTGACGTGGACTAAGCGTCTATGAATTCTCTTGTCTTCTGTAAAAAACATGGTCTTTTTTATATTTTTCCGAAATCTTCTAAATTTGCGATTGTCTAGAAAATTGCGGCAACTCAGATTTTGACGAAATTTTAGTATACAGGGGTTTTTATTTGGTACTGTTAATATAAATGTTTAGTCTAAATGTAAAGTTAGTTGTAAAATAAAACATCACTCAAAAAAGAACAAATTTTATTAATATAAACTCTCGAAATCCTAGGTTACAGGCTAATTTTCTTTCTCTTTTTTTTTGATCAAGCTTTCACCTTCAGAAAACCTTTTATTCTTATTAGAACTTACTTCTTTTATTGGATTATTTGTATTTTTATTTTCCGAGGAGTACCATTTTGCTTCTGTGTAACAACATTTGACACCCCACAAGCACTACATAATTTATTGTAAGCTACTTTTGCGTCTTTTGAAAATGTTTTGTGACTTCTGTATTCTCTGACATTATTGGCAATTTCATCCCAAGAAATATTTTCCGCCTTTATGGGACTGTGCTTTAAAGCAGTTAAAAGGGTGAAGAAATTGCATATAAATTTTTCCTTGATAGTTTTATTATCGGAGTTCACTTACACAGGCCTTTAAAAAAGTCTATAACTTTCTCTTGAGAATTCTGCATGGGCGTCTAACATCTTGGTTTGAACTTTTATTAAATTCTGACTTAAAAAACCTCTGATTTGTGTAAAAAATCTTCAGTAATTCAGCAACCTGGTTTTTTTGAATGGCCTAATTTCTTGGTTGAACTATCAAATCTAACAAAATTATTGCTAACCCAATATTTCCCCTCCCAAGAAAGCTGGAAGAGATGTTTAAATAGGACATAAGGGTCTGTTAAGCAATCTCTTTTCGTAAAAAATTGGAGCAATTCACTAACTTAACAATTCCAAAATGTTGCTTTTTAAATGCTTTCTCACTTTCTTTGGAGTATTTTCTACTGCTTTCTTAGTATCTCTGAACATTTAACAACAAATGTGCAACAGTCAGATATCTGTTCCCTTAATAGACATGCACTGTATATAAAAACAAAACCTTTTGACAATCACAGACATATAGAGGGTATTTAGAAAAAATGTAAAAATTTTAACAAGGTTATTCCTTGATCTTAAAAACGCAAAAATATTTTATTTAAACAACTAACTAATGCCAAATAAAGCAGTATTACAAAAGTCTGTAATAGCAGACATCTAATATTTTTTTCCTTGTTCCGATATGTGATTTACATTTAATTTTTTTATCTCAAGTCAGTAGGTTTATTGGGAAAAACACAGTTAATAAAAAGTTTCTACATAAACTAGACTAGTTTTTCCATAAATTTAGTTGACAAGAATGATAGGGAAAGACTCTCGGAAAGACTATTTCAACTTCTTCCACAAGTTCTAAAAATGTGTAACAATATGTAGAAAATGTGTTTTTATATATTCTTAATAAATATATTACTCTTCTGCCATCTTTGTGACCTAATATTTTACAAAAGGTTGACTTTTGACCTCACGTTTATGGAGTAAACTACCCTTTATTTTAAACAAAGAATCACCAACACTCTGTATAATAAACTAGTTTTAGTTAGCTAAAATAAAATAATTTTGTTTCAGAGTCCCTTAAAACTGCATTTTTCGGAGCTCTAGACCTCAAGTTATCCAAATTAGAAGAACTGCACATCATTCTTTCTCAACTAGTTCAAAACCTGGATTTAAAACTAACTCCCGAAAACCTGGAAACCATATTAAGAAATCCTATAACACCTGAAAACTACGAACTATGGAAGAAAACCCTAAGTATTGTACATAAGATTGAAAAAAAGAAGAAGAAAAGTGGGGTAAGTTCAGTGTTTTTGACACTGTTTCTACACATGGGTTTGCAGTTGTTTAATGATGTAAAGCTAGCCACAGACTCTTTGAATGAATTGTTCAGCTGTTATGAAAGGGTAAAGAAAGATAAGAAATCAAGGCATGCCTTGGATGATACAATAGGGTCTCAAAAAGGTTCAGTTGAGGAATCTGAAGACGATCCCCTTTGGATAGAAGTAGTGACAGATTTATTTTTAAACCTTCTTTCTCACAACTCCCATCTCTTGCGTAACATCATTAAGTGTGTATTTCCCCATCTTTGTCAATACATGAATTCCACGACTATTCACCAAATTCTTAGTGTTTTTGATCCAAAACAAGAAGAAGGTCCTCTCTCAAAAGATGATGGAAGCAGTTCTGAATCTGAAAATGAAAGTTCAGATTCTGAAGAAGGTGAGGACAATTCAGAAGCAGAAGAAGATTCTGAAGAGGAAGATCTTGATGAAGACCCAGAAAATAATGAAACAGTCACAGATAAGCTTAGAATGGCTCTACATGAAGCCCTATCGAATGGAAGATCTCAATCAGATGATGAAAGCATAGACTTGGATGACATAAGTGACACAGAAGGTGAGAGGCTGGACAAAGCTCTGGGTGATGCCTTTAGGCAGTTCAGGCCGAATCATGGCAGAAGGAAGAAGCAAAGCAAAGATCAAGAAACTCTTACACATTTTAGAGTAAGAGTTCTTGACTTAATAGAAATCTATCTTGATTCTAATCCTTCTATGCTTCATACCTTGGAAATCATGCTTCCTCTCCTACAATCTGTTGAATTTAGCATTAGGGATGAACATCAAAAGCCTTTAAATGATCGGTTAAGAAGCATATTGAAAAAACTTTTGGGGTTAAAGAAATTTTTGACACTGAAGGGGTAGATGATACAATTTTAGTTGAATTGTTAAAAAGCCTTTTAGATAAAGGAAGCAAAAATGCTCTCATAGTGCAGGAAATGGGGGAACAGATATCTGACTGTTGTATATTTGTTGTTAAATGTTCAGAGATACTAAGAGCAGTAGAAAATACTCCAAAGAAAGTGAGAAAGCATTTAAAAAGCAACATTTTGGAATTGTTAAGTGGTGAATTGCTCCAATTTTTTACGAAAAGAGATTGTTTAACACCTTATGTCCTATTTAAACATCTCTTCCAGCTTTCTTGGGAGGGAAATATTGGGTTAGCAATAATTTTGTTAGATTTGATGTTCAACCAAGAAATTAGGCCATTCAAAAAAACCAGGTTGCTGAATTACTTAAGATTTTTTACACAAATCAGAGGTTTTTAAGTCAGAATTTAATAAAAGTTCAAACCAAGATGTTAGACGCCCATGCAGAATTCTCAAGGAAAGTTATAGACTTTTTTAAAGGCCTGTGTAAGGAACCTGATAATAAAACTATCAAGGAAAAATTTATATACAATTTCTTCACCCTTTTAACTGCTTTAAAGCACAGTCCCATAAAGGCGGAAAATATTTCTTGGGATGAAATTGCCAATAATGTCAGAGAATATAGAAGTCACAAAACATTTTCAAAAGACGCAAAAGTAGCTTACAATAAATTATGTAGTGCTTGTGGGGTGTCAAATGTTGTTACACAGAAGCAAAATGGTACCTCGGAAAATAAAAATACAAATAATCCAATAAAAGAAGTAAGTTCTAATAAGAATAAAAGGTTTTCTGAAGGTGAAAGCTTGATCAAAAAAAAGAAAAAAAAATTAGCCTGTAACCTAGGATTTCTAGAGTTTATATTAATAAAATTTGTTCTTTTTAATTGATGTTTTATTTTACAACTAACTTACATTTAGACTAAACATTTATATTAACAGTACAAAATAAAAACTTATAATCAGGTTATTTTTTAATGAGAAAAACACCTGAAAAATTGTTTTGCATCAGTTACTAGGAGTTTTTCTTTGATAATAATAAATATATTTAGGGTTATTCCCACTTTTGGAAATCAGTTTAAATTTAATTTAAAATACAGTTATTTAATAACATACTTCTATTTCTGATTCTGTATCACTTGACGAAACATGTCCAAAAAGCATGTTTTCTAAAAAATAAAATAAAAATCAAATTAATACTTCTGAAATATAAAAATATTTGTTTGTCCAACCCATTTGACCATTGTCAGGCACATTCTCATCATTCTTGCCTTCCTCATAGATGATCTCAAATCTTGTAGATGCCTAAAAAAGTTTAATTCTGAGATTTAAAAATAATAAGCAGAATATTTTAAATTATTAATTTGAAATCAAAAATGTGGTAATTGTCTAGAAAATTGCGGCAACTCAGATTTTGACGAAATTTGGTATACAGGGGTTTTTGGGGCGCTGATCACGAATCTAAAAAAACCCTTTTTTAGCACAAAATTTCTGATATAACAATAAATTGGCACACAATATTTCATTTAAAATTAAAAAGCCTTTTTAAAACATGTTTTTTTTTAATTGATTTTAAACCTTTATTAATATAAAAGGTTTGCTTTAAATCAAGTCGCCATGTTTGAAATCATTACACACATAGATGTATGCAAGGTCGCAGCGTTTTAGGGGTAAAATATTTGGAATTTAATGAAAAAAACGTGTAAAATAACTAAAAAGAGGTTTTTTTAATAAAGATGTTCATAAAATATTGTGTGCCAATTTAGTGTTATTTAAGAATTATGTGCGAAAAGAAGGTGGAATATAGTGAAACTAAGGATAGTTTGAATTTCAACTTTAATGATGAATATCTCAAGAACGCAACGTTGCCGAGATAAAATTCTAGACAATTACCAAAAATATAAACTCACTGCTTCCAAATCAGTATTAAGCAAATAATACAATTCTTTGGTTATAACTTCTGTCTCTTCAGCCATTTCTGGATTAACCAGAGTCCTTCTAAATCTTTTCTTTTTTATATTCTTTGTTGGTGGAGTATATCCATGTGGAGAGTCTTTTTTAAAATGTTCCAATGGTTCTTCAAAGCATTCTAACATATGACAAATATCTGCAGTCTAATTGAAATTATGATTAAAAGAAGGAATGTGTTTCCCAAAATAAGGACACCTGGCAGCCCTAGATCTACCTCACTTTTTAATTGTTGAAAATTTCCATCATAAAAAGCTATTATATAAATATTTTCCAGAAAATAACAAATATTAAGAATGTTGGTAAACAGGACACATTGTCAAAGAACTTAATATTTGATTTCAACCTTTAAAAACCCATTTTTCTGTTTATTTTACCCATTGCAAAGCTTCATTTCAATCACAGTTGCCATGCTTTACAATTTTATGGAAAAAATGGGTTTTTAAGAGGTGGAAAATCAAATACTGAGTACCAATTTAGCCTTAAATCAAGAATTATATGCAAAAAGAGAGAGCGCCCCAAAAACCCTGTATACCAAATTTCATTAAATCGGCAATGCGTCCAGTTTGTAAACAGTTACCAAATGTTGCTTTTAAATATCTAAATTACCTTAAAAATAGCAGACATTTTTAACATACAAACCTTAAATATATTTGACTTGTCATTAACAATATTTGTTTTGTAAGATTCAATAACGGTAGGAAATTTTGTAAGGTATGCATACAGTCTTTTCTTGCCAACATAAACAGCACCAGAACATCCAGACGGATCAAAATCTATCTTTAAAGTTTTCTTTATTTTTTCTGGTTTTGTCTGAAGGATTTCACGGACCTTTTCAGCTTCTTGCTGCAAAAAGAAATACATTTAAATAGAATGGAACACAATTTAACATCCACTAAAAAAAATATGTTTAATTCACCATAGGAAGTCTTAAAATAAATTGCTCGTCAAGCTCTGGATCTTGTTCATCAACATCAGTCATTTTTATTATTAAATCTTGGGTTTTGGGACGTTTTTTAAGTTAAATTGAAAAGAATCGGAATATTTGAATTTTAAATATTTAAGTTTTGTAAGCATGCGTCACTTTTCTCCATCTTCCTTTTCGTGATTCAGGAGTTTGTCTTTATCCAATAATTATTATTCTTACCTACAAATACTACCAAGTGAATAGTAGCAACATTAAACCTTGGAGCATACGCCTCTAGATGAGCATTTAAACTTTTCTTTCAACCATTTAGCACACGGAGCGATAGAGAGAGCTACTTGAGTCAGAGGCAATAACTAAAGTTATTTTATTTTTCTCTTAGGTAAACTGTTTGCACAGCTAAACGATATAAATTCAAAGATATGGGGCCCGTTTTTCGACGGTAAGATAATAGAAAGTTTCCAAAGAGAAAATTCTTCTCTCTCTTTTAAATTGCCTTTTTTAAATGTGGTAGAAAGAAATGTGAACAAAAGAGAAATTTTTACACCTTTTTCATCCAAAATTTCTACTCCCTAAGTAAAAAATTGGGCCCCTGATGATTATCCGTATAGAGCGGGCAAATTGCCCTTATTAAAAGCCATTAACATTACAAGACAAAAATAGTTCAAATGACCCATAATTACTGTCAAGCAAAGACGTCACTATTTATTTTTGTTTTGAATGGGATGTGTCATCCTTTTTATTTGCATTAAAAATAATTAAAAAGTTAATAAAATGTCGATAGCAATACTCCATTCCGATGCCAAAAGGGCAATGGATACAATGGTAGACTTTTCCAACGATGAGTTGGACGCAATTTTAAATAGTGAAGACAAATTCGAAGAGCTTATAGGAAATTTAGATCAGGTATCTGGCTCATCTCATTCTTATCTAGGTGTAAAAAGATATTATCTAATAAGGGGGCACTATAAAGCTTAGTTTTAGGCTTAACTGTAATACGTTAGTTTTGCAACTTACAGTTTTTTAAACTTTTAACAGAATGCTTCCTCTCGTTGGCAATTGAACAACTAGGGATGATTTGTTTCCAGTGCCGTATTAGACTTCGTGAGGCCGAAGCGCACGACCCCTCTGGTGCCCCCTAAACAAGAATTTTTTTTTTACTTTTTGACGACCATTGCAAAAAAGTTACAAATTGAAGGAGACTTTATTTTAGAGCAAAAAAGAAAAGGTCTCCATCTTTTTCCAAAAGAAAAATACAACACTTAAACGGACGTTTCTACTATTTTCATTCTTTTCTACTCTTTTGTGTGTGTGTGCCCCCTTTGTGGTACCCCCAGAATGTGATGCCCTAAGAATTTGCTTATAGGGTTAATCCGAAACTGTTTGTTACATGTTAGAAATGTTTTTAATCTTAACTATAGTAAAATTTTTACTTTATAAACGCCCAACAGTACAGTTGTAATACCTCTTAATAGATCCTTTTGTATTTGCATATTTTTAAATATAACAATCCACACCATTTTGTATCCCTCTACTTGAGACAAAAAGTATTATTCAATGAATGAGCAATAACTTATTTAATTTATGTTTTTATTACAATAAAAAGGTCTTCTTTTTGTTTTTTTTTCTTACAAACTAGTTGTTTATGAACAAGTTTTAGACTTGTATTATCTTTTTGTTTTTTAGTCTTACTTAAAGGAAATAGAAAATGAAAAAGAAAATCTAATTGCACAAAACAATTCAATGGCAGAATTTAATTTGTCCAAAGAACCAGATCTAGTGGAAGGCAGAGAAAAGCTAAACTCACTGTATGAAGAGCTTGAAAGAGTGTCCAAAGTTGTAGAGGAGAAAATGGAAGAATTTAGTAGGTTTCCATAAATACTTAAAATATAACCAACAATTTTTAAATAAAAATACAGGAAATAGTAAAGAAATAAACATTATTCAATGGTGTAGGTATAATTTTTAATTTTAGGAGCAAAAGGTGGTGACATATCCCTTGAAACAGCCCTGGCGCTCCTCCAAACAGCTGCAAGTGAAATGGAAGAGGAATCTGACCAGTGTGCAAAAAAATTCCTTGATAATGAAATTGAACTAGATGCATTTTTAGAAGAATTTCAGATCAAGCGAAAACTTATGCACACTAGGCTGGTAAAGGCAGATAAATTGTCAAAAATTCTTCAGCGTGGAGATCCCCTGGGATTAGGGGGATCGACTTATATGAATGCTCCTCCAGTTAGTATAAATACAGGATACTTTCCGGGAGTTCCAAGTATACCCACATCTCTTCCTCTTGGTGGGGTGCCTTATCCTACAGGACCCCTAAATATGCCAATGCCGCCTGGAATGAACTACTTTCAAAATCATTTTTAAAGCAACATTTTTTTTTTTAATTTATTTGTCGAATGGCTCAACGAGAGTAATGCCTTGCCTTGTGACTGTAAAGGTATTTTTTTGTGTTCTCATTTTCCCTAAGATAATTTTAGACATTCTTCTTTCAACATAAGAGTAAAAATAGTAATAAGTCATTTTTTTATTATTTATTCAACATAATGTGGGCAGTAATGTTTAAAAATGAGTATACAATTTCAAATATGACAGTATACAATCATGTTAAAAAAATAAAATGAACCAAGAACCTATACACTTATTGTAATGCATTCTGTCATAAGTTTGAATGCTCTGTTATGCCTTGTTCAGACACGGCTAGAAATTTAGTCAAGTAGCGAGTAATTAAGTATTCTCGTGTGTGTAGACAGTAAAGATTAGTTAATTATGTTAGTGTAGTAGCTGCCCACACGCACGAGAATACTTAAGTACTCGCTACTCAACTGAATTACTAGCCTTTTATTTAAATTCAGTGCTGAAAAATACAAGTATTGGGACATTTATCTAACAGTTGTAATAAAAAGTATAAATGGAGATTGTAGACTTTAAAAGGCACCCTCAAATGTACCGACATTAATTTATCATAACCCTCAGTGTTTCGTGTTACAATACATTTAAAAAAATTAAATAGAAGTCGGTAAACAGGATGTTTAAAGCAAATTAATTAATTATTTTTTATAAAAATTAAAATGTATACATAAATACATATATTATTCTTTATTTACATTTGTTTCTTTAAATATGTCAACAAATTTTAAAGAGTTTTAAATAAATTTAAATCACTTTATTGTAAATTAATAAATGTAGAAAATGTTACAAACGTTATATTTACAAAAACGTTTTATTTAAATTTTGTAAATAATGATAAATAGTATTTTTCTGCCATATATTGCATAATTAAAATAGAGAATACTGTTTATAAATTAAAAAATTAGGTTTTACTTACTTTAATTATTTTTATTAAGTTTATTTAAGGTGCACATGTATTTGTAATATATTGTAATGTTATAAAAAAATACCGCACTTTCTTTGCCTGAACCATTATTAAAAATAAACTTCCTTAAAACTACAAACAGCAATTTTTACAACTATTGCTTTATTACTAGGATCTCTGGCAACAACAAAGTAAAGCAACTGTTCTTTTTTGTTACTTTATTCCCAGAAATATTTCATGAGTTTTACAAAGTGGAAGAGGCCGAGACCCCTAACCTAGCGAGTCCCTCTCTCAAAAGATTATTTAACGCCGACGCTACTGCAATAACGGCGTTACTTTCAAAAAATGTATTAATATTTCTAATAACAGAATAATTAAACACATTTAAGATTCAAATTTTTAATTGTTATAATGCAAGTACCAACACAGCTGCTGAATTTCAAAATTGTAAGTATATTCATAGTGTATATCTATATTAATATTATAAAGAGGTAAAGTTTGTAACTTTTTTTGATGTAAGGGCTAATCTTCGGAAATACTGAACCGATCATGATAATTCTTTCACAATGGGAAAACCACACTATTCAGAAGTGCTATAGATTATATTTTATTATAATTAAACAAGAAGTTCAGAGAAAAATAATGGTATATGTATATCAAGGCAGTGGAAAAATATAATAATTAACGCCCAACGAATTGGGCACGGGTTAGTTGGAATAAAAATGGGTAAACGGTGCTTCTATAGCCACACTTCACGGATATCCGTGCCTATAATTCCCATATAGCCTTATATGGTATAAAATTTTACATGACTTGAATAAATTTGAGTGATATACAACTCGAGTTTTATCTTTGATTGTGAAAAAATCATAAAAAAACTAACCAGAACGAATATCCGTGAAGTAAGTGACTATAGACACTTCGAAAAATAAAAGTGGCAAATCTAAAATAAAAGTTTTATTTATAAACAAAAAAAATATTAACAGATACTATACAGATGTCCAAAAACATTCTTCATTCTTAGTACACTTTTCACTGTTTCTGGAGAATTTAGTAAACCTTTTCTTGATGTAACAATACTTGGTCATATAATACACCTTAATCTATGTTTTAAAATCAGCTGTAGAATTCCTTTCTTCCATTTCGTTTTTAAAATCTGATTTTGTGTCTATATTATGTTTTCTTTGCGACGGTAATGGTTTATCATAGTCGGGAGTAACAATTACTTGAAGTAGGTCTGATAACAAAAGAAAATTCATTTACTTTTGTCTGAAATACACCACTCGAGAATCCAGAAATAATTCAGAGCTCGAATAAGAATTCTAAGTAAATTTTAATTTTTGGCCACTGAATTCTTTTATACAGACATTTTTAAATGGATGGCCAGCTTGTTTAGTGCAACTGAAAAATGCTATAACTACAAGGGCCACATTATACCGGGTGGTAAATCGCCAGACTGGCCATAGGAAATCCCATGTAAATTTTGATACCTTCAAATATTGGCTCGCCTATTGATTTTACAACAAAATTGTATTAGACTATTTTGAAGGCACTGATACACTAACACACTAAATTTAATTATTTTCTAATAAATAAGCCCAGTTAAAAGTTATTTCAGAAACATTTTTTGTAATATGGTTGCATACTTGATACATGCAGTAATGAATAAATGATAATTTATTTATTTATTTATTCATAATAAATAAGTAATAGAATATTACACGTCAATTAAAAAAATTAAAGACATTTTATTCGTTACTGGTGGATTTATATCGGTATGTATCAGATATGCAAATAGTTTTTCCTAAATAACATTTAGGTGGTTTATTAGAAAATAACGAAATTTAGTGTGTGAGGTTATCTTATCAACTTCTTTCAAATAGTCTAAGACAATATTGTTGTAAAATCAATAGAAAAGTCAATATTTAAAGGTATCAAAATTTACATCAAATTTTCTATAGCCAGTCTGGTGATGCACCACCCGGTATACTGATGATGTATTCTCCCATATACTTTTGGTTGCACTAAACAACTAAAATGCAAATATTTAAAGTATGGTTGCTTAGAGCAATTCTTACAAAGCATACCTTTTTTGTGTAGAAAAATGAATTAGTTCAGGTTAAAAATCCAAAAAACAGAGGTTTATCACAATAATTATCAACTTTAATTAAATTCTAATATTGTAGAATAAGAAATCTATGGTTTGTCTGGGTACTGGCACCCTGCTCTGTCAAAAATTTATATAGAAAAACTATCCATGAGGATCTGAAATTAAATAAAAGATTGTGGCTGTATGTTCTATTTTTTTCTTCTTTCTTTTTCTTGGAAGTTGGCCAAAAAAACCGCAGAAACATAAATTTAAAAAAAAGAAACAAAACTTAAAAATAAAGAAAATATTAAACACATTTTATTTCCAAAACATTACAGATACATCCTAAAATTCTTAACTCCTGAATATTTCATGAATGGTGTAGTGCAAACAAGTAGTTACTAAATCAATTATTTTGATATAATTAAGATTTTTTCCGTCTTTCTACTGGGAGCACAGATAAAAATAATAAACGTAATAATCTTGAAAACATAAAATGTATATTTTTTAAAGTTATAATAAACTTGTCTTTTTCTATATCCAAGGCATTCATTTTTACAGACTGTCCACGGATGGAGTTAACAGGAAGACAAATGGACAAAAAAATTAATTTTTCGAAAAAAAGTAATTCTTCATAACAAATTTTGCTTTAAAAAAAAATAGGATTCACAAAGAGAAATTTTTTTTATTTTGTATACAGGGTTAGCAAATACTTAAAAAACATGGTTTTTCTCCAAGAGCAAACTACCTGTATTTTTTATTTTTTAGCAAAATGTCATTAGGAAAATTTATGTAGAGTCCTGTTTGTAATTGATAAAAACAATAATACAAAATTTTATTGAAATCCATAATTTGACGAAAACTGGCGTTTACAGTTGAAAAATTGTTTTTTGTAGGAATTTGGAGAAAGCAGGTGTTTGAAAAGCAAATTATAAAAGTTTTTAGGGTGATTTAATGATAAAAATTTAAAATAAATTATTTTTGATAACGTTAAAATCAGTTTCATGAATCTTATTGATACCCCTATAACTTAAATAAAGTTATTTAAAATGCTATTCTAAATAAATTTTCCTCGAAATTTTCTAAATGACATTTTGCTTAAAAATGAAAAATAAAGGTAGTTTACACTTGTAGAAAAATCATGGTTTTTAAGTTTTTGCGAACCCTATATACAAAATCAATATTTTCTCTTCGTAAATCCCATTTTTTTTATAAAGAATGACGGAAAAAGAAATTTTTGGTCCATTTCTCCTCTTGTTAACCCCAACCGTGGACAGTCTGTATATAGATTAATAAATTTAAATTAAACTAATTTTAATTTTTAATCTTTTGTGGTTTTTTTTATGTGCGAATATTTATAAAAAAAACTTGCTAAAAATTAAAAGCAAAATTTCTCATTGATTCGAAAATTTATTTACCTATCTCTCTCAATCTGCTTATCTGCAAAAATTCAACATTAAACTGAACATTCTGAGGTTGCTTTAGACCATCTTGAACACAGAAATTTAAATTTTTAAAACATCAAAAATAAATATTAAATAAAAATTAAAGAATTTTTGAGAATGAAAAATAATTAATCTAAAATTGCCTAAAGAAAGTCCCCTCATCATCAATCAGTATCTTTAGAGGTTTCATTGGCCACCAGATGTGCTCCATATTGTGACGGCTTCTAATCTTACTATATCATAATCGAAATCTTTAAGGGACCACACATAGTAAAACCACAACCAATGGAATCCATAAGAATATCTCATATTTCTCGAAATTTTTATCATCTTCCCGCATTCTCTCATGAAATGCGTGTCTGTGTTTCATTTCTTGACTTCCTACGGAAGGCTTCTCCATAGTGTCTTTTAGACCATTCATCAAAATCATATATGGGGAGTCCTACCTCCTGGTGGGGTGGCCTATTTCGAACTTCACGAGATTTGTAAAATTTGTGTAAAGGATCTTCTTGAGAAGGTCTTGAGGCATGATCTCTAGAGAGAAACACCTAAAATCACAGGTATACAGGGTGTTTCTAAACAAATGCAGAGAAATTTTTAGAAGGTGATTTTTCATCAAAAAATAAGAAAAAACTTCATATGAACATATGCCCTGAACATCTTAGTTTTTGAGATACAGGGTACAATTTTCAAAACCAAAAATTTCAAAAACACTTATTTTAGTAAAAACTGTGCTATACTGGATATAAACCTTATTTAAATAAGTATTTATTATTTTTGTTATATAACTCGCCAATTAAAAAATTATAAAACCGAATTTTTTGAAAGAACAAGATCCCACAATGTTTTTTTATGGTCTAAAATATGCAATTAAGTAGGTGAATTTTTTTTCTCTTAAACTAAAGATACGGAAAAAATAGGAGACATAAGAGCAGTATTTGTATTTGCTTAATCTAAAGAAAGCACAAAAATTCTCAACCATATTTACACAGTCAGTGGCATCAGGTATTTTTTGTTAAAAATATTCCTTCTGTTGCATTTCGAGACGCCACTGACATATTAAATGTAATTAAGTTAGGGATAAATTACCCCCTTAATGTCTCATCAATCATATTGCCAAATTAAAAACAAAATTGGGTAAAGAATAGTTGGGATACCTACTTAAAACATAGATTTTTTTTTTTGAAATTTTAACACCCTGCAGTTCAAAAACCAGGACGTTTAGACATGTTCCATATGAAGTTTTTTTCTTGTTTTTTGATAAAATCACCTCCCTAAAATTCTCTCTCATTTGTTAAAAACACCCTGTATATAATTTGAAAAATGCACAAGAGGTAATCTGGGATGTAACGATTTGACTTGAGCAGCAAAGGACATATGCATGGAAATGCTCTTTGAGATATCCATCATCAAAGCTGATACTTGAATCCAATCTTGTTTCACTATATTCCCTTTTCACTTTGATTTCGTAAGCAGTATACACAATAGCTTGATTTTCACTCTGTAACCCTGTTGCTTACATTATTCTTTTGAATTAAATTGCGTGGCTTTTCTTTTGATAATCCGGCAACCATACATACACATAGAGCTTCATGGCAAACTGGGATTAAAATGATTCAAAGTATAGCTATGCAGTTTAATGCAAAAATAATGTAAAAACGTAGAAAACGGGGTTTTAAAAGGTGAAAATCAAATATTGTGTGACAGTTTAGCTTTAAATCAAGAATTGTGTGTAAAAAAGAAGGGGGAATATAGTTCAAATTTGAACTTTGATGATGGATATCTCGAGAACGATGAAACGTTTCCGCCAAACACCCTTTTCAGATTCGTGATCAGCGCCCCAAACCCCCGTATACTCAAATTTCTGTCAAAATCGAGTTGCTCCCATTTTCTAGAAAATTACTCGAAGTAAACTCTTCTAATTTAATCTTTATCAATGTAATGCAAATATGTTGAAAATAAAAATAAAGAGAACTTTTATAGATGTCAACATCCCTCTGTATACTAAACAATTTTTACTTATAAAAAAAATTTATCACTAGCATCTCAAGAAAATACCTTTTATCATACATTCTCCTGGTCTTAACATTTCCTAGCACTTCATATGCCTCAGTTATATCTCCAAATTTCTGTGAATGTTCTTCTCCGTTGGCCAGCAGTGTGCCCTGGTTTCTATCAGATGATACACCTTTGACAAATTGTAATAAGCCGCTTTTACATCGGCCTGAGTAGCATTCTTTGTTAATCCCAAAGAGTCGTAGTGATTTTTACTTGCCCATAGACCATTTGAAGTAGACAACTTTCTGATTTGAGACAGCAAAAACAAGGTTCCTCTGTACGTCATTACGCTTAAGGTTGAGTTATTCGTGACAGCCTTGTAAAGAGGTAGGGAATGCAACGAAAATGTATAAATAACCCTTTAGAAAGGGCGGATTTGAGTAATTATTGTAAAAAAATCAAGTAGGATACCTTACATTATGCAAGACTGTCACCTAACCTAAAACCGTGACGTCTTGTAATCAGCTGGCTTGTAACTTGTAAGCGTTGAAATCGAGGTCATAAAACAAGAAAGGCAACGTTGCAAATGGGCTTGATTGATAGTAAAGCGCTTATTAAATTGATGAGTTGACGAAAAACGTTAGACTATTACATGATAAATTATAGTAGTGATTATAATAAAATTAGCACACATAGGGAATAAGGTTTAAGTTACATTTATTATATTACAAAAAATGAGTCTACATACTGCTACAGTCAAAACTGTTTAAAAAATGTTTCATTCGACCACTCAATCTTCACCTTTTTTGTTTTCCTTCTGCTTTATCTTAATGTCTTTGTTCTTTAGTATGTTGAAAATCCTGAGGAATATTAATTTTTAAAAGACCCTGAATTTTCATTGAATTTTCAGCCCATCGTTGCGCCACTTCTTTACATAAAGCTTTTCGAAACACCATACAGTAAAATAAGGCAGTTTTTCGTATTTTATCCTAATAAAACCATGTTTAGCCAGAACATATTGCCATGATTTAACTATTTTGGCATTGGATCCAACATGATTTGAATCTGAGTAATAATTACTAAAATACCTTCAGTTTTAGCAATTTGCATGCATTTAGGGCAGCATTTTAATCTTAATTCAGGGGTAGGCAGGTATTCCGGAAGTAAACTGAAGGCAATAATATCAAAATAACAATGTGGAAGCTCTGTCACCACATTATCTATAATAAACACTCTATCAGATATTTTAACATTAAGAAAATCACACTTTGGGACCCCTTTGTTTGCTTGAGCAATGTCTATAGGCAGCACTTTAAAGACATTATACTGTTTAAATGGATTGTAACAGCTTCCTACATCCAACAGTTCATACTGTATGTCATTACGTGTACCAAAAGGTGTTAACAATTCAGATTTATCCCTATTTTCAGCCAAATTAATGTGATCCTTTCTGCAATTTTATCTTCCTTACTTATACTTTCAATATGTTGAAAATATTCTTTACTTGCCTCGTAAACCCATAAAAACTCTAGATAACTTTACAATCTTTTGAGAGTTTCTATCCCAATGATCCACGGCTAGTTTTTGCATTGCTTCGGCGTATTTTTCTAAATTTTCCATATTCTCACAGTGGTCTCTTCCATGCTTGTTCAGTGCCTAAAAATCTTTGCTTCTTCACGTAATCTCTTATGAACTGATTTTATAAAATCAGAAAGGCTGGTTTGATCGGAGTTGGCCATTTCTCAAATTGTTATTATTTTTTATTTAGCTTTGGAAACACCCAACACATATTACTTTTTTCGAGGATTGAGAAGTACATATGCAAGGTTGGTTTGTTGTTGATTCATTTGAACTACTTTTCTGAACAAACTAACCTTGATTTCCGTTTAAAAATTACAATTACAATAAATTATAAAAAATTGTCTCATTAGAAACAACGACAATTACAAATTTGTATAATATAGATTTTACATATGTTGTAGCACAGTTTTTGTATTTATAACCAAAAAATATCAGCTGTGTGTAAATAATAATAAAGTTTGACCACGTTTTTACTACTCTCAACAATTTTGTCTTATTATTTAACAAAAACGTCTTTTGAAACAGATCGAAGGTAAGAACACCGCACAGTGTTTCTAGACATGTCTGTAAAAATTAAAATTAACTTCCAACTAACACTACCTAACATAATTTGCCACACAGTATAAAATTATTTTTAGGATGTCTTCATTTAGTAAAACCAAAAGATATTGCTTGGTCTGGGGCAGTTTCTGAGTAGCTACTTATTGCTTTCTGAACAGTAAAACCAAGTCTTTGCTTCCTGACATCAAACTATGAGCCCTCACCATTTGCTAAATGGGATGATAACTGGGATCAGTAAGAACAGAAAATTCAATTTAGGGGATCAGTTTTAAAATGTACAAATCTCTATATTCTTATTTAATACAAAAATGAAATAAATGTTGCAACAGTTGTATTTTTCAGGACTGAACTTTAAAAGAAATATATTTTTAAGACCATGACTACATTCTTAACAAAGTGTTTAAACTTAAGAAATAATTCATTTAATTTAATTTATAAGTCGTTTTGTTCATTTTTTTTTTTTTTTATCTAAGGTAATCAATGGAGATTGTAGTACTTTGGAGCCTCCTCAATTTTTTGTTGAGGATAAACCTTTCTTTACTCACTGATAAATGAGAAGATGACCTGCAAACTGCACATATTTGGCATAACAAAACGCTTTTATTTCCTTAAAAAACCATACGAAAACCCTGTGTTGTCTCGTCGGATGGAACACTATTCAAATATCCCATACATAAGTCGGTTTTGCTGATTTTGTCAAAAACTGCGGTTTGCAGATCACCTTCTTTATCCACCATTATTTAATAATGGCATACAACACCTCAGTAAAAGTTTTCTGTAAAAGTAAAAGGTTTTACCAAATCATTTGTATCTTCAACTTGAAAAATGAAGACCATTGTAACCATATTTTGTGTTTTAGTCGTGCCCTGAATTTATTAGAAGCAAACGGACGCCTTTATCAAAGAAAGATGAAAAATAATAATGACAATTTTGAAAATATAAACCAACAGCTTGTAGACATCTTTTATTTTAATCAGACATGTGGGCAAATACAATCTTCAAGGGCAAAACAGACGAGGAGAGAATTCTTACCAAACTAGGGTTAGTAGATTTAGGTACCTATACTTGATTTTTGGTTTCTCTTGTTGTCTCTAGTTCTTACTGGCCTATTCTCCAAATGATATCAGTTGTTGTAAGCTCTGAACTGAAGGCAATTATCAAACAACAATAGATCTGTTTGCATTCTTGACAAACACTACTGTAAAAACCCTTCTCTTGCTGAAGTTCTAGTTTATATGACTTTTTACCCTTCGCTAAATAAATAAAAATGTGACTAAATCCAAGTTTTTGCATTATTTTTTTTTATCATTTCATAGGAAGATTGCAAGCTGAGTATACAGGGAAAAAGATTGGCAGAACTGAATTTACCATACACCAACATGGTTAAATCTACAATGGCTAGAGCACAAGAAACTGGTACTATCATTTCTCAGTTTCTACCTGATGTAAGTAAAATTTATTTTCCAAAAATAAAACAGTGAAGACCATTTGTAAAATCTGGTTTTAATTTGTAACTTTTATCGTAGATACCAGTAACTCACTGGCGATTTGCTTAGAGAAGGTGGGCTCCAGTACCCCTGAACCTCCTTTTTGAGGGTTATCGTCCAGAGGCACATGTAAGCTAAATTACTTATTTAGAAATAGTATACACTATTACAATTTTTGTAAGTAAAGTGTCTTATCATACTTAAAAAAGATTCACCCTCAAAGATGATCCTCCTTGTTATGCCACATCCTTTGTAACGGATTATATCTGCTGTTTCTTACCTTAACACATTTAATTGCAAATTAGCCCGTCCCACCCGAAAGTTGTGCCATGACCGCCCCTGATTGGTTGGCCGATTTGACTTACAAAAGTGTCAAATATTGTACACTATTTCTTGAATAACAAATAAAGCTATAGACAATTCACATTTTTGGCTAGTTAATATTTGCTTGTTTTTAAGAAGTTTCTTTGAAGATGGAGCCAGGATAGAGGCCTCCTTTAGAAAATATTTTCACAGAGCTGATCCTAAGCAACAAGAAGATTCCTACACTATTCTTGTTTGCCACGCAAACGTTATAAGGTATTTAGTATGTAGGTAAGTGCTTAAAAAGTTATAGAAAAGCTAAGATAATGTAGTGTTCATAGTTTTATATGTATACCTGGGTGACAACAAGATAACGTTCCGACTGCCAGTTTTTAAATTCTTCATCGATACTGTTGAAACTTGGCAAGGTTGTTAGACTAACAAAGAGTCATTTTTAGGTGTATATGATAGGCTTTTACGACTTCCGGTTTCCCCGGAAATGACTGGAACTTTTGATTTTTAAATGGGACACCCCGTATATTTTTGCTTTTGGATTCTTTAGATCATTTTTAGTTGGAATACAATAGATTTATAACAAATTTTGGTCTAATTTTATTTTTGAATAAAATTTTTATTTTTCATTTAGATTGCCGTGATCCTTTTAAAATCACTCCTCATACTTTACTTACTTTCAGAAAAATACGAAATAGATTTTATCTTTTTTAACTTTTTGCTAGAGGGCTCTAACTTCTTTTTTTAGTTTTTTTACACTGGCTCAAAAACCACAATAGGACCATATCACTTTCATAATATTTCTAAATGCAGTATTTCGAAACGAATCCAACGATGTAAAATACTACGACACTTTACTTCATTTTCTTTTAAACAAACAACATTTATTATGTATGTAAATGATATTTTTAATACTGAATGGTGTATGTCGCAATTCATTGTTGTTGCCATAAAAACAGAAACTAATAGAATATGTTGTAAAAAGAATTGCTTGTGTCCGTTAAAAGTTTAAAAATAAAAACATTAGGTTGTGTTTATGTATCTCCAACGATGTTTAAATAATTTTAGGTTAAATTTGGTATTAACAGTAAAAATTATCCTAATATATCATATACCCCTAAAAATTACTTTTGTTAGTCTAATGAACAACCCCACAAAGTTTCGTCAGTATCGATAAGGAAATAAAAAAATGGCAGCCGAAAAGTGATCTCACCCTGTATCTAAATTAAATCAATAGAATAAGTTTTCTTTTATTATTATTTCAGAGCTCTGCAGTTTCCCGCCGAGGCTTGGCTAAGAATATCTTTAAATCACGCGAGCATCACATGGATCTCCATAACACCAAGTGGAAGATGCATATTGAGAACTTTAGGCGATACTGGCCATATGCCACCTAATGTCATAACATCATCATAGAAGGAAGCCAAAAGATGGAAGGAAACAAAATGAAAATAGATATAGTAAACGAATAAAAAGTGGGTTGTCTAGGATGATTGAATAGGCATGGCGACCAACAATTCGCGCATTTAGTGTGACGTCACACGACGTTGACGTTTTTTACCACCAAGAACATACCTATTAGAGGCAGTCTTGCCGCTTAGCTGTGCAAACAATCGCATGCTTAAAAAGCAAAAACTTTAGCTCTGCATAATCATAGGGCGCAGCAGAACCAAAAGCGATAGATTATACTCTTGTCATATTTCTTTCTCATGCGTTTTTTCACACTACCATAAAGGCAGACTCTAGAGGTATATTTTTAAGGCTTTAACTGGAATCCAAACAAACCCCTCTACCCCTCGCCTCTCCATAAAACAAAGGTTTCTATGGAAAATATACTTTATTTTTCATTTTTGTTACATTAGTGGCACTATTTAGGATATTTTATATTAGTTTTATCAAAATGGATTACGAGGAACCGTTCAGCATTAATATCATGGATTGAAGTTCGTAAAAATTTTACTTTTGTTCACACAGTTAGGTTAGGTGAATGAATATCACAAATAATCACGAAAATTTAGAGTCACAGTGTCACAAATAGCCGACACTAGTTACAAACACTTTAAAAACACACAAAAACTCACATAAATCGCGTTATTTTAACTTTCATCACAAATTCCACTAATAAAAATATATTGTTTGGATTCCGTGCCTGCGTCGTGACGTCAGAACTAAATGCGCGAATTAAATAATTTAAAGGTTTTTAGAATTATGATGCATTAAGTTTTACTAAAAGATGATCTTGATTTAATTTAGGCGGGTTTCTATGTAGAGTAAAGAACAATGCTAGAAATTAACAAAAAGCTCTGAGAATTTAGAACCAACGTTTCAGTTCTTATGAGCCATGCTCTTCATGATTCAGTTGAGTTAGCATTAAATTGATTGGGTTCTTTAAATTTTTGACAGCATATCTTTTTTCTTAAGAATAATTTAAGCCTAAATATTTTAGCCTTTATTGTTATTTTCATTTATGTTTTTGTAAGTATTTTATATTTGTCATATTTTAAAATTATGTCTGATTTTTTAAAATGATTTTTTTCTGATACAGTGGTTCCTTAGATTAAGATCTATACACACATTTTGGAAGCAAGGATATATCTTACCCACAGTTCTGTTATGGGAATAAATATAGCCAATGAAAGCCCATAATTGCCAAATTATATGCAATAGGAGAAAACAAAACTTTACTAAAACCAGAACCAACCATTTTCTAAAGTCTTTATATGCAAAAAAATAACTTAAGGATTTGGGGAGTTGTCCTTTTTAAATATAATTTTATTATCAGGTTTACTTTTCCTTATTTGTTTACTGCTATTTTAAACACCGCTCATCATCTGATACGATTTACGACCTTTGATTAGTTTAATTATAATTCATATCGTCAGGGCGCGCAATGAAATGGTATGCAAGTGATGTGGCGGCGAGGTGGTGAGTCAGTGGCAGGTAAAATTTTTAAAATCTGCTTAAATAAATGCAGAAGTTGATTTATTATTTAATTTTCGAGGACTTCACAAATTTCACTTGCCATTAGCTCACCAATTTGCCGCTTCTTAACTTCAGTGAGCACTTTCCCTAGATGTATCTTTGGGTTTAGGAAATCAACTAAGTATTTAAACTTGTATTATGATAGTTAAAGATAGTAAAATTGTAAATAAATATTAGCTACTAGAGGTAAATGAATTTTTTATAAAATTTTGCGTAAATATGTATTTTTGATTTTACTATGTACATTATTAGAATTTAAACAAATGGAATG
Organism: Listronotus bonariensis; assembly: GCA_014170235.1. Taxonomy (NCBI): domain Eukaryota; kingdom Metazoa; phylum Arthropoda; class Insecta; order Coleoptera; family Curculionidae; genus Listronotus; species Listronotus bonariensis. The sequence continues at coordinate 18,247 of JACEGR010006798.1, read as the reverse complement.
TACTTGAAAAATGTTTTTTTATATATTTTGAAGTGAAATATTAGTTTTATTTTATTAATAAATGATTGTAAGTTGTAAATTTGGCTATGTTATTTTAAAAAGCATATGTTGATAGCGCCCCTTTTTAACAATTTGCTTTTTTACAAATGGACCAAATATTTCTTTTTTGAAAAAAATCATAAAAATTTTGCTTGAAAAAGAAAAAAGATTCACAAAGAGAAAATGTTGATATTGTATACAGGGTTCGCAAAAACATAAAAAATATAATTTGTTTGAAAGAGTAAACTACCCGAACTACCTTTATTTTTTATTTTTACGCAAAATGTCATAAGGAAAATTTATTTAGAATAATGTTTGCAATCGATAAAAATAATAATACAAAATTTTATTGAACTCCATTATTTGGCGAGAACGCCTTAATCACATTCGTTTACCGCTAAAAAATTGTGTTGTGTAGGAATTTGGAGAATGCAGCTGTTTGAAAAGCAAATTATTAGAGTTTTTTAGGTCATTTTATTAATTAAGTTTTTCCAGGTTTTGCGTACGTTGTATACAAAATCATCATTGTCTCCAAAATCAGTTTCATGAAACTTTTTGATACCCCTGTAACATTAATAATGTCATTGAAAATGCTATTCTAAATAAATTTTCTAATTCATGTTTTGCTTAAAAATTAAAAATAAAGGTAGTTTACTCTTGGAGAAAAATCATGTTTTTAAAGTTTTTGCGAACTTATCAAAATTTTCTCCTTGTTGATCCTATTAGTTTTACAATCAACAATTTTTATGAAGAATGAATTTTTTCGAAAAATCTAATTTTTGGCGTATTTGTCCTCGTTTAACCTCATCCGTGGACAGTCTGTAGATCAGGGATGGCAGACCTTTAAGTATGAACGTGTCATTTTTGTACAATTATGTAAAATGATGTCCTAGTCGTGCCATGAAATACTTTTTAGTAAGGAAAACATTTTGAAGACCAAAAAAAAGTCATCAACTTTAAACTTTAAAAAGATGTCCTAGGCATGTGATGAAATACTTTTCAGTTGAATACATAAGTCAGTTCATAGTTGAGCAATAAAAAAATGTCAACAACTTAAAACTTACGTCCTTTGCCCCTTCCGGTCGCTGTATAATATGAAAAAATAATCTACACACTCGGGTGCCCAAAATTTTACGTCGCGTGCCATTGGTTCGCCATCCTTGTTCTAGATGACCCAGCTCCAGGGGCGGTCATAGGGGCATGCCCCCTTTAATGCCACATCCTTTGTATTTCATACATATTTAATGGCAAAATATGGGCATTTTGGGCATTAAATGATGATATGCCCCCCTCAGGGCTGGTCCGAGGGGTTAGGGTGATCATGGAATTGAAAAGTGAGAAGTTAGGACCTTCTTTTATTTGCTTTTCAAATACGTGGGAGTTTTTTTGTATTTTTTATAAAATAAAGAATGAAAGAACAAATAGATGAAGGGACCTTTTTCTTTTGCTCTTCAAAAAATTTGAAAATTGTATTTCTTTCTAGGGGCGCCAAGATTTTTGTTTTTGGCACCTCACACATTTTTCTCGGCCTATGCCCCCCTCAGAAAGTCGATATGACCGCCCCTGTCCAGCTCTTGCAAGTACATCTGCTTTTTATTGCCTCCTATTACCAAATATCCAAGAACCCAATGGAGTTTCTTCCTATTATTCATGACGGCAAAAAAATACAGAATAAAATACTAGGAGAAAAACGTAAAAAAGCGAAATTAAAAAAAAAACAATAATATTGAAATAAAAAATGATTTTATTTAATTATGATAAAACTAAAAATGGAGCTTAAACTATATAATATACAGGGTGTTTCAGAACTTATCCGACAAAGTTTAAGGGCGACTTCAACAATAGATAATATAAAAAAATTCATATGAACATATGTCCTAAACGTCTTAGTTTTTGAACTACAGGGTGTTTGAAATTTAAAAAAATATTGTTTTTTTATAATATCTTTCATACCAATTTAAATAGTTTAAAAAGTTTAGGGGACGCCTCCTATGAACCAAGAGACATGTTTTGGCATACAAGAAAAAAATGCTACACCACTGCATTTTTCTAAAATAAAAATATTTTTTTAAAATTCCCATTTAGTTTGACACAAACTTGATCTTTTGACTTTCTTTTATTTGATGCACGGTTTTTGTCTAAATAAATAAAAACAATTTTTCGGCATGGTAAAATCCCTATCTAATTAAAAAATAAATAGCAAAGGTGATTTTTACTGAAGAATTTGATAATTTCGATGTGAAAAGACCATGCCGAGAAATGATTTTTATTTATTTACGCGAAAACAGTGCATCAAAGTCGAGATTTTTTTTTTTATTTTTACACATTTTAGAAAAATGCAATTGCGTTTCATTTTTTAAATTAAAATTTAACTTAAACCACTCATGGACGACACTGGTAATTTCTTTTTCTTGTATGCCAAAAAATGTCTTTTGGTGCATAGAAGGCGTCCCCCAAATTTTTTAAAAATATCTAAATTGGTATAAAAGTTATTATAAACAAACAATATTAAAAAAAATTAACACCCTGTAGTTCAAAAACAAAGACGTTTAGGACATATGTTCATATGAAGTTTTTTCATATTTTTTTATTGTAGAATTAGCCCTTAAAGTTTGTCAGATAGCTTGTGAAACACCCTGTATACGAAAAAAAAACAATTAATCTTCTTTATTAACCTTACTGGGTTTAACAACATGTCGAACCTCATGGGTAATCCAGTGATCTTTTCTCCTAAATCGCATTTTACAGACTCTGCATTGAAAACTATATTCCTCACAATGTGTCATGATATGTTTTTCGTAAACGGATTTGTAGACGGGCTTTTTGCCAAGTTCTTTAAAACATAACGGGCAATTAGTTTGATTTTCCAGGCGTAAATACGGCTCCAATTCTTCCTTGGGTAGGACAATTTTCCGAGGTTTGTGAAACTGTCTTTTATGACGTAATACGTCTATCGGATCGTCGAATATTTCGTTACAAAATCTAAAAAACATGATATTATAGAATGGTACAGAGACATAACCTAAGAATTTTATTAGAACAACCTTTTACCAAAGACAATTTTAGTTTCACTATAAACTCCCAGAACAATGCTAAATTTTTGGCATCAGTTTGGATGCTGGCTTGGCTGAATTTATGAAGCGGCAAATTATACGTACTGTTTACTTGTGTACTCGATGGATACCCGCTTCATAAGTTTCACGAAGCAAGCGTCCAAGCTGATGACCAAAAATTTAGCATTGTTCTGGGTGTCTATAATGAAACTACAATTGTCTTTGCTTTACACAAAACTTTTTATATTTCTTTTATGGAGGGTGGAGGGGAGGAAGACTATCTTTTATGGCGGACAAGTTGAAAAAGTGGCCATCGGAAAGAAGCAAATTAAGGTGGCGCCACAGTAGCCAGTAGAGGGATTTGAGTATTTCTTTCCTTTTTATCTATCTGTCCTTTTTATTATGTATCTCACTCTAATAATTCATGCTCATTGGTTAAAACCTCTTCCATGGCCACTGTGGCGCCACCTTAAGTTGCTCCTTTCGACGGACACTTTTTTCCTACATTCAAATGGTACTCCTCCCTCTACCCTTCATAATTTCTTTGAAGGTGGCAGATAATGTTATTTTTTTAATTATACTACTTTCTTGGACTCTAATGTTTTTATATTTATCTATTCTTTCCTTTATTAATAAAGGAAAGAATAGATAAATATAAAGACAAAACAAAAACCAGCGACCTTTACAAGACTCAAAAGGATCAAACATTCATAATTGTTCCGTATGTTAAAGGAACTTCAAAAAAAGATCCTTAGAATTACCAATAAGTACAATATCAAAACAGCATTTAAATACCAGACCACCTTGAGGAGCATTCTGACAAAGACGAGACCGGACAACGACACATCAAATAACAACTGTATTTACCAGATTCCCTGTGGATCAGGCACGGTAAGTATTCAATTTTTATATGGGTGCCATGGAGAAGGACTAAAAAAGTCCTAACCTTAAACCCACCTACTTTTTAATTTTGTTTTTACCTAAAATACATTTTTGTAGAGCAAAAAAACTCATCTTAAAAACACTTACTTACTATCTTCTTACCAAAACATGTTCTACTGCAACAAAAAGGTCTTTAACTTACACACACATTCGCGTGTAAGAACCCTTACTAATTTTAATATGGGTGCATTGCACCCATACATGTCACTTCTTTGGGTACATTGGCACACGTACTCACCGCCCCTGCTGTGAGCGTGGTGAAGTATACGTTGGGGAAACAGAAACATCAATAGAATTTAGAATAGGAGAAAATAAAAAACATACGGAACGAGGTGAAACGTCGGGAGTGGCCGAACATACTTGGTCAAATCATCACCACATACAGTGGTCAGAGGCCAAAATTATTCACAAAGAAGAACACTGGCAAAAGAGGAAATTTAAAGAAGATAATGTGATTCTAAACAACAAGAACGTATTTAGCAAGCCTAGTATCAACATATAAATATCTGGCAGTTGTTGCTGAACCCTGAAAAATCGGTCGAGCTTCTGTGAACAACGCATAGCATATAAGTCGTAGTTTCGTAAAAGTAGTTTTAGTTATCATTTGAAAACGGTTGGATATAGACGGACACCATCTGAAACGTCGTGTATCAATTAAAAATGAGAAAAAAGACAATGGAAGTCCACAAAAGTATTATTATCGAAAACTTTTTATATTATTATTAAGTTGCAACAATAAAAAAATTTGAAAACACATATTTTCAAGGCCTACTTTTCGATAAGTCGATCGTCCCATTTCGTCGTGAGTCGTGAGGCCCCCTGTATACGCCCCCTAGTTACGAAGAAAATACATGACAATAAAAAGTTGCATTTTTAATTGCTTAATTGGGAAAAAAATCCTAAAAACTTCATAAAAAGTCAGTGGCATACTTTTTCTCTCAATAATTTTCTACGGTGCTCACTGAGACACCAGTGGTCCGAATAATCTTAATTAGGTTAAAGTTTTACAAGGACCTTATTACATTAAATAAGGGTACCAAATTTCATCTAAATCGTTAATAGGGTTTTAAAGATAACTAAAAATACCTCCTTTTTTTTTTAACTTTGACGCTCTTTGTCTCAGAAATCAAGCAAGACCGGGCATATGTTTATAGGAACTTTTTTTTATAAAAAGACATAAAAATTCATTTTCTTAAGTTTCGTACCGTAGTTAGGAAACAATTTATACTTTTAAATACACATGTAGACACAACAAACTCTAAAGGTATAGAAGGAACAGTTTAAAAATGTAAATTCGGTGCTCTTTGATAAGAAAAAAATCACAAAAAGTTTAAAGCAAATAAATCGGCATGCTTGTCTTCGCGTCCGCCTTTGCTATATTTCTTTTATGATATGCCGGTTGATGCAGCTGGTCATCGCACTATGAGATAGAAATTAATTTTTTTAGTCAAAATTCTGAAACTTATCAATCTAACTTAAAATGAGGTGCTTTTTACTGGAAAAATATTATAAATTATTACAAATGCTTTTTGGGAACCTAAAACTTATTATATGTTATTATAAATTTACACCCCCTTAACATTATTTTTTATTGTACAAAATAAACTAAAATGTCAGCTTGTTTGGTTAATTGGGTAGTATTCTAATTAGTAATCCGATGATTATTATCTCATATGATATACAGGGTACGACAATAGGTATGATTTTTTAAATGGAATACCCTGAATATTATATCACCATCAAAAAAATCTTTTAAAATGCTTTAAAAAATACTACATTTGATGTGTCTATCTCAATTAGTTTCGTAAATATGACCATCCAAATCTGAAAAATAATTTTAAATTATTCTTAGAAGCGTAATAGAGTTACATCTTCCCAACTTTTTTATTTTTTAAGGTATAAAATAAATAAAAACACTGTTTTGTTGAATAGATTCAGTAGAATCCATATCTTTTATCAGAATGCTTTTATCTTTTAGGATATACAGTGTAGGACAAAACATATTAAATTTTAAAATGGAAAACCTTGTAAATTATAAAAAAATCTTGTATCTGTCCTTACACTCAGAAGTAGCAAAAAGTAGGAAGGCAATTGTAAGTACAAAAACTGATAAAGAAAAAGGAAAAAAATCTTTGACAAAAGTAGCGAGACTTCGCGAGACTGCATCGCAAACAACAATAGCTCTTAATATTTAAACTCTTTTACTTTTTTTATTAAACAAGGCTAATAATAAACTAGGTAGATTAAATGTTGTATATTTATGTTTACTTAAAATAAATTTTCAAGTTTCTTATTACCCCAATAAAAGTCGTCATATCCTTTTATAATTTTGCGTACATGTAGTTTGAAGTATCTACTTTGAAATACACAGCATGAGCCATTAAAATTTCAAAGGTGCTTTTTGGCCAAAATAATGGATTTCTATCCCATAGTGTACGCCGCGTCGCTGTAAAGGATAGCGGCGCCTTTGTATAAAATAGTCCGATTGCAGGCGGCCTTTTTTATGTTCTTTTGTATTATTTTCAAAGGGTACCGAATTTGCGCTTTTAAAATGTTCTTACTATACTAAAGCTATTTTTTCCGATCCGTACCGTCCGTCCGATGCCGACGTATGTGCTCGTACCTTTAAGAAGGCAATCCACTATTTAAGATTTTTATATATTTCTTGTGTCATAAGTCGTAACTCCAATAACTCCATTTTTAATTTCCCTGTAAAAACAAGTTATGTTTTTACAGCGAAACTTAAAATTTTTGACTCACAACAAACTTTCATTGCGGATTTCTACCTTTAAGGTGGGAATCCCTGATGAAAGTTTTTAGGAAATAAAAACTAACTAAGTCCCCATCGATCTAATGTGTGCTTTGACACTTATTCAAGATCAACAAACTTTACGGGGCGATTCTACAACAGAAAATAAGAAAAAAACTTCATATAAACATATGTCCTAAACATCTTAGTTTTTGAACTATGGGGTGTTAAAAATTATAAAAAAAAGTTTTGTTTTTTTTTAAATACTTAACACACCGTAGTTCAAAAACTAAGACGTTTAGGACATATGTTTATATGAAGTTTTTTCTTATTTTTATTGTAGAATCGTTTGGTTAGGTTTGTCGGTTGAGTTACTGGACACCCTGTATGTATGTAGGTAATTTGATTGAAATTTATGAAAACTTTGATGTCTATGGGTGCCTAAACGGTGAGGTTTATCGACTTTAATAAAAAGTACCTTATTTTTTAAGTTTTTGATTGTCTATAAAATGGCGCCCCCAGCTTTGCGATAACTGTCAAAATAAAAAAGTTATGATGTAAATAAATTTTAAGTTTTAGGTAAAGTGCCCTCTGGCGGTATTTAAAAAAGTACTTTTGTCCTAAAAATCTGCAAAGCTCGATTTCTGTGCCACATATCAACTGAATTGGTTAAAAAATAAATGCAATATGGCAAAAAAACAAAATAAAAATTGAACTTTGACGGCTTGTAACTCGAAAACAAATGACATTTTGAAAAGACATTATATGAAGCTCTACCCTTATTTTGTCAAGTAGAATCACGCCCTTAAGTTTCGTGATCGATTTTGGAATCACCCTGTATACTCGATACAAGTGTTGAAAAGCAGACGCCAATGTTGGAGTAAGACAAGATAGCTGTACTTGCTTTTTGTTTTTGTACTTTCCACGAATGTTAAATATCTGTATTTATGGATGCCAGATGTATCAGTAAAAGATCCCATTTGCGGGCATTGGCGTTTCACGCAAATGTCACAGTTTGGCATGACTGTCTGTACCTCAGTTCAAAGTAGTATAGTGTATACATAAAAGAGACATAAGTTGGCCTTTCTGCTTGCTTAAGTACCTTAATATGTATATACGTGGCATATCTGTGCATATTATGTAGAACGTGATTCTTACAAGCAAGCGCAATATCTAGAAAATGATACGTCTCAAAAAAAAGTTATAGGAATTATTGTTTACAAAATTTTGAGATGTACAACTTTGGTCTGCAGTACTTTTTCGATAAAACATACCGATTTCGGGAAAAATCCAAAAACCTAAAATTTCGACATTTGACCCTGAATAAGTATCTTAGCACACATAGGATCGATGAGGACTTTTGGCACTTTATTTGTAATGGTAAATTTAAACTCTTTACGGAAATTTGGCTTTGTCGGAATTTTTGTTATTTCAATTGTTCAAATTGGCCGGACAATTATTGTTTATAGCTCTGTTATGAGACTTTGTATAAAAAATATTTTTGAAAAACTAACTTGCATGTTCTCTCCTTTAACTCCTTTTTCTGCTCTTCCTCCAACAAACACTTTTCTTTTAATTTTTCTTCATCTTCATCGAAAAATTCATACACGGAAAATTTATCTGGTTCTTTAAATTTAGGCGCTGTCTCTTTTGGTATTTTTTGTACAGTTTCTCTGGCTTCAAACCCATTTTCTCATTTATCGTTTCTTTCCATAAGATAGTTATATCATCTCTTTCGGAAAGTTTTTTTTCTTTTGAAGATGGTTTTTCGTTTCTCTAATAGATGTCTGCTTGCATTTTGTTTTATATGATTGGACTATGGGCTCCATTTTCTTATTTCGTTTTTCTTTTCGTAAGACCATTGCATCATCTCTTTTGAAAAGCTCTTCTTTTGAAGATGTTTTTGCGTTTCTCCAATAGGTGTCTTCTTACATTCAGTTGTATTTGATTGGATTATGGGCTTATGCTCTTGCTTTTTATCAGCTAAATCTAAAAGTAATTTTTAACTTAAAATATAGATATACAGGGTGTCCGGAGAGGTGAGGTCAAAAATGATAGGGATGATGGAGTGTGCCAAAAAAAGGTTAGTACTTCATATAAAAAAAAGTTCTATCGCGCTTCCTTAGGAAGATATTGACCTTCAAAGTTAGACAAAATAAAAAAAAATTTAGATATAACTTTAAAACTGTTGCCACAGTATCAATGATATTTGGGCAACTAAATATCCTTATACTAATGCTTTTTTCCATGGCAGTCAATAGGTCGGGAATATATAGGGTGACAAAAGTTTTTTCATTTTATGTATGCATTTTTGACACTGGTAAAGATTCGACATTTTGCTTTGACCGTTTGATTCCTTCATCTTTTTCTACAAATAAGGTATACTTTATTTGATTCCATATCTTGGACCATTTTTTATAAAATCGCATTTTAAATCTAGACATTGGGAAACCAATAAATAACATATAATAATAATAATAAAATCTAGACATTAGATTAGATTAGATTAGATTAGGAGGTGGATTGCATATCCTCTAACACTGCAACCTGCTCAGGTTTATTGTGTTTCCTCCGTCCATAGGTTAGAGTACGCTATCCAAGCCGGTCTGTTTAATCAGACTCCACAAGCTTGAAACTGTCCCCTTTGTATATCTTGCCGCTTTAGGTTTTCTTCACCCAGCCTTGCAAACCGCAGACGACAAAGGGCTTCGCAGTAGCACCATACGTGTTCTGCGGTTTCTTCCTCCTCCTGGCAGAACCTACATAGGCTTTCTTCTGCCAGGCCCATAGTTTCCAGGTGTTTATTCAGTCTGCAATGACCTGTCAGTTGACCCACTATTATTCTTACTGCCTTCCGGTTATAATTCAGAAGGTCTTTTGTAAATTCTGGCGAGTAAGCCTTGATGAACACTTTCGCCTGACGCTGTCCTGGTGTTCTCATCCACTAGTCTTGTGATTCCCTCATAATCCATGATCTAATGGATGACCTTACCTGGCATGATGGAATACCACAGTAGGGCTCAGGACCTACCATTGTCCTGCCAGCCCCCTCCTTTGCCAATTTATCAACTTCTTCATTGCCTTCGTGGCCTTCGTGTCCTGGTACTCAGGCAATGGTTAGCTTGTTGGACGCACAAAATGTGGTAGAATTATTAAAAATGGTGTTTGTGGGCTCTAAAAATAACTAGCCCAATTAACTTAGACTTTCACCTCGGAATCTCACGGAATAAGCTGAATATCTGTACATACCTTTATTTTGGTACAAAAAATACTCTCCTAAAAATGAGGAGCAACTGAGCAAAAAGCATTAAATCGAAAATATATATTTTTGAGTAAAACACTAAAAACGTTTAAGAAAATTTGGATTTAACGCATATTGCTTAGTACAGTTAATTTAATATGGTTAATTTTATGGGATTAATTGCGATTTAATTAAATTGCTTTTAAAAGATGATAAATTAATCAAAATGAAGCGACTTCGTATGTCCATAGAAAAAAAGGACAAAAAACGGATTTAATGCTTTTTGCTCAGTCGCTCCTCAAAGCCCCTATGATATCGTGTAAGGAACTCGAAATATGACAGATCAAATGTCAAAAAAATCAGTTTTATGCGAATATCTCGTTTCCTTTACTTATAATTGCATTTATATTAATTTATTATAAAAGTTGTAGAACACAAAATTCTTCATCAATTTGATTTAAAGCATTTTTTTGTCATACCAACGGATCCGATAATAGAATAGAATAGAATAGAATAGAATATAACTTTATTTCAGATTTTGTTCATATAATACAAGCACCATAAGAACATTAAATGAAATGACGTCAACAAATTTACACAATTAACCTAATTCTAATACTATTACATACTAAAGTAATCCTCTAAATTGTATGGTTCTAGATTTAATAATAAATACCTTGTTTTCTTTTTGAATTGCTTAAAGCTCTGAATATTTTTGATATCTTGTGGGAGTTTATTGAAAATTTTTATGCACATATATGATGGGTGTTTTTCTGTCATGCTTAATCTATGAATAGGGTAGTTGATATCCAAAGATCTCGTACTATAGACTGTATTAGTGTTATTACCAAAAAACAAGTTTTTGTTCTTAAATAAATACAACAAACATTCGTGTAAGTACAGTCCATACATAGTAAAAAGACCCCTTGCTTTAAATATTCCCCTACAGCTTTCCCTAAATTTCATTTTAAAAATTATTCTTAATACTCTTTTTTGAGTTATAAAAATGGATTCCGCATTGGAACTATTTCCCCAAAAATAATTCCATATCTTAGTAAGGATTCAAAATTGGCAAAAAACATAATTTTAAGAACACTCTCATTAACATAGTTACTTATTATTCTAATTGCATAATATGTTTGATTTACTTTTTTGATAGTTTATCAATGTGTGGTGACCATTTTAAGAACTCGTCGATCACAATTCCTAAAAATTTTGTATGAGTTGTTGTTTTAAAATCTTTGTTATTAAGTTGGATATGAGAAGGTTTTTCTTTATTGGTTCTATTTGTGCTAAACGTTATAATGTTTGTTTTTCCTCATTTCGTCGCCTTGCATACATAGGGGCGTATCTCAAAATTTTGTGTTTTTGAGTTACGTCCACCAAACTGATTGTCCTAGACATTTCTAGCGGCTGTCTAATGGGCTTACCTTAATTCCTTTTAGTTTAAAAGTTATTGAAAAAATTATTTAGGCGTAACAATATGTTGCAGAATTAATTTGCTAACAAAAAGGCGTATTTAAGATGCGCCTTTTTGTTTGCAGTATTTTTTACCCCTAAATGCCGCAACCATGCATTTTAAGCTGTCACAGATGTGGTCACAAGTGACTTAATTTAAAATAAATCTTTTAATTTACTATAAAAAGACATAAACATAAACCTAATAAAAAGAGGTTTTAAAAAGATTTTTTGCTGGTAAATAAAATATTATGTGTCAATTTAGTGTTATATCAAGAATTTTGTGCAAAAGAAGGGGGAATATAGTAAAAATAGAGGATCGTAGTTGCTGCCACTTTGGAGACAATTACTGTAAATTGTTAGTACATACCAATTATTAGTTGATATAAATACCCAAAGATGGTAAAAAACATTTGATACTTATATGATTTTAAAGAGTAAATTATCAAAACCTTTTATTGCCAGTTGTCTTTTTTTTTAATTTTTTATTTAATAATAATTTTATTTGTAGGATTCTAGAAGACTACGAATATACATACCTTAGGACCGTGCCAGAAGACATCAACATTGCATAATAGTTCAAGAATAATATCAAATGATCAATAAATAAAATAATGAAGCCCAAGGTGACTAACATTATAAATTATAAAGCTTCTGTAATTTGTAAAAAAATAATAAAAACAATCAATAATATTTTGTCGTGTTTAGTTTATTTTAATTATTAAGCTTACAATAAAAAGGTATATTATAGTAAATAAACATTGTTTTTGTGCCAGAATATTTTTGCATTATAAACAAGTAGGTTAGCAAAAGGTGCATGGGCTCCTGAAAATATTCCCAGTTTATATAGAATATATTCTTAATTCACTTCTCCCGCTTGAAAAAGCAATTAAATCCAGACACTTCATAGTAAGTTCCATATAATACAAATGATTTTACAATCTGGTCACCTAAAATAAAAACATACAAATTTCAGGTTTAAATAAGCAAATGTAGGTTTTTCTATAAAATAGAACAAAATATAAAAAACAACATTTAACTTATTAGGATTAACTTAGGACATTGTAGAGTACCTATAAAAATTATAATAGAAAGAGTAAAAGCCATTAAGTAAAAGAAAATATTGCTCCTGTGAAAAGATCATTGGTTTCGGTTAGGTTACGTAAGGATTTTCGAACAATGAACTAGTAAAAGCAAGAAAAGACATGAATACACAAGTTAAGGTACTTGAGAAGTACGTAAGAAACTTGGACAGTATCATATGTATAATTGTAATGATTTAAGGAAAATATTAGTATACTTTTAATGCAAATTTTATTCACAGTTGCTTTTATTCTCCCATTTTAAAAAGTGCACTCATGTTAAAATTAACTTAAATAGCAAGTTATTAATCAGTGTGGCAACAAAATTTATTGTTTAACCCAAATGTTATAAGTTATTTTTATAGGACTTACTTTGTCTGTTATCTGAACATGGTCTTAAGTTTGATCAATCATTTCATGTCTTTCTAGGGTTACCTGCCGTGTCATTTGTAGTTAGTTAGTTGTAGTAACAAATTATGCTGTTTATATGACTGGATCTTTCTACCAGTCTCTGATAAAAGCTAAAAATAACAAAAAATTGGAACCAAAACAATATAAATACCTATAGGGTTATTTGAACATACCTTTTTTGGTACCTTACTTCTTGATAAAGAACACAGTTACTAGGTAATATTCCACATCATGTTCAACATGTTGTTTACAAAGCAAAATATTATTTTAATATTGATAATAAAATAGAAATAATATAATATACTTTTTTAAACTGTAAAGTAAGGTTAAGTGGAATCACATGTTCACTATTTACTTTGGCAATTCTTTGGTGTATTGTGGGTTGTCTCTTTTGCAAATTTCACCTAGTTTCTACCGTTAGCTTTACACCATTAGTGGATCAGTTTATTTTAGTTTTAACTTTAGAGTTCAAATCTTAATTGTGTAGCAAGTTTTAATATTTATGTGTTTGAATGAGATAAAAAGTATACTTGACTTTGACAAATGTGTCATATTTTAATGCAGTGTTGTCCGCCAATTTGTGAAGTTGGCTATGCACGAACGAAGAACTTTTAGTTTTCATAAGAGCCTAGAGGAAATAAAGAAAAAACTAATAAAACGCAAACAAAAAGGCGCTTATGAATAGTGGAATAGAGGCCCAGTCACTTGTTTACAACTGTTAAGTGTATGTTCAATCTTCGTTTTTCATCAGAATATATAAAATAATTGTTTAACAGTGTAAAAATCGTATGGTAAGTAAAAAAACTATTTTTAAAAAAATAGCATCATTATCGCTACGTGTTTAGTATTACAAGTGTGTATGTGTGACATAATCCTAAAATCAAAAAATTGAGAATTTTTGCCACCTTATGTTTCATTCTTTTTTTCAGAATAAAAAGAACTAAAATCAGTATGGATGTATTAGTGTTTTGACGACAATCAAAAATACTTTAAACGAGGCAGTAAAATTAAAATGATGTACAAGGAAAAGTGGTATTACGGAACTGTGTTAGCATGTGAAAACGAAAGTTAGAAAAATCCAACGACTCAAATTCAGACAGTTCATCGGACAATTCGCCTCTTAGTCGCCTTCTTGAAACTATCTTTCCTTTTACAAAACCGGGCAAAGCTATTAAAAAAATGAAACCATAGGGTATCACGAATCAATTTTGAAAAATAAAAGCGAAACTGAATTATTATGTTCGGATAGTTTGCATGAACATTTTTCAGTTTGTTGTCTTCTGGAAATTACGAAAGCCAACAAATCTGTGCATCTGAATAAAGAAATGCCTTGTACCGACAGCGGTAAAGTTATAAGACAAAATATATCCATACCAGCAGATAGAGCAGTTGTCACAAACGAACCATTTCGTTCTACCCGTAATATCCAACCCGCGAAAAGCTACAATTTTAAAGCAGATCAAATACCAAAGATGAGACTGACATCCCATATAATGATGACTTGGATAAAAATCCGAACTATGTAGACCTGTGCTCAGTAATAGGGTGCAGACAAGAAGGAGACCAATTTTGCTCTTTTTGTGAAATTTATACGTGTAAAAGGCACTTTAAAAAATCATGCCGCGAACATGATCTGGATGGAAATATTGTAAAGGCGAAGTCTGGGCTTCATGTCCCAGATGCCTTATACTCCTCAATTGGGACCACTTTAGTACTGACCCACCTTGTTGCAAGTTACAAATACGTCAAAAAAACGAACGCCTGAGGATTTTGCAATGGACGGATGTCCACGGGTAGTCAAAGTCAAGAAGACTAGAAAACTACTTATTTAGAAAACTGCTCAAAGCTTGGGAAGATCTGGACAATCGTATATTATACCTAAAACTATAAACATAGTTTTACCAAAGACGTTAAGAAATCGTTGCAAAGGTAATGTGTGCGTAAAAAGTAGAAAAAAATGTCATGATTTTACAGAAAAAGACCGTCAAGAAATTTTAAATGCTTATTATTCCTTAGGAGATCTTCAGTTCCAGCAAGAATATATAAATCGACATATTATTAAAGAAGAAACTAAACAAAAAACAAAAACAAATGAAGATTCGAGATGCTCCCATTCCCATTGGTATTTTATGCTTCTGAAAAGTGCTCGTATTTAGGTGTGTCAGGTATTTTTTCTCAACACCTTAAGTATTAGTAAGAAAGTAATGCGAAACTGCCTAAGAAAGTTAAAACCAACTGGGATAATTGAAAAAGATAAACGAAGTGGACGGCCTGAATGTATTAAAGAAAAAGATGAAAGCATAAGGCGGGCTATTAGACATAATATAAACAGATTTCCTAGGGTAGAATCGCACTCAAGAACATATTACATTTTACCGTTCTCTTCCTTATGAATGAGGCTTGATATTTTTGATTTCCTATTAAAATTTAAGATTTTTCATATTATATTGTTTATTGGTTTCTTTTTTGTTCATTAACTTAATGTAAAAACAATACCGGATGATTTATAACAAATTCGTTATTTTCTTAAAGAAATGATAAATGCCGGGTTGTGTTTTTACATAAAAACAGTAGTCGTTTAATTTATGTAGGTTACCATTGTTGCTCTTTGATTTTAATGCTCTTAACAATTATTGTACTTAAATTAATAAATATGTTGTTTTATTTTATGCAATAGGGTATCTGATAATGTTTTGTTCATTAGTTATTTTTGATACTACCTAAATATGCATATGGCACCGAAGGGGTTTTTGTTTAGTTTAGGATATAACTAAATGTAAAATCGACATTAAAATAAACTTTTGTTACTTTTTTTAAGGGCGTATATTATTTTTAACATTACTGATATGCTATTAACCACTGCACATAAAAGGGCGTTTCTTATAATTTATTTATTTTATTAACAATTATAGATATCTTATAAAAAACTCCCGGTGTTAATCATGTATGCGACCAATTGACACATATTAAAAATAAAAACGGCTCAATATTACAAGCAGTTCGTTCGTAAAAAGCTTTAGTTTCACTCCAAAATCTTTAATCTCCTCTGCTGTAAAATTTGTTTTTTTGAGTTACGCCCCTTTGTATGCAAGGCGACGATTTATGACTAGTTTATTCATATCAAACCATTGTTTTGCCTTTAGAAATAAAGTATTGGTGTCTTCAACTAGCTCTTGAACGTCTTTTTTCCTATAAGAAAATTTGTGTCATCTGCAAAGCTTGTCATTGCATGATCGTGGTGATCAATTATTGATTCCAGATCATTAATATAAATTAGAAATAAAATTGGCCCAATGATGCTTCCTTGCGGAATGCCCACAGTATTTGCCGTTAGACCTGACCTTGCAGATTCACTTTCTTTATTTATTAGGACTCGTTGGTACCGATCTGTTAGATATGACTTTATCCATTTTAGTGCATTTCCCCTGATCCCATAGCAATGTAACTTTTCAAGGAGATAATCACGATTTAGACAATCATAAGCCTTTGACAAATCGATAAACAAGCCGGTTGACAGTTTGTTATCTTCTAGAAATTTAAGAATTGTCTGCGTAAACTGAAAAATTGCAGACTGCGTAGACCTGTTATCTAGATATGCATGTTGTGTATCTGTGAAAAGCTTACATTCTTTAAAGAAATTTATGATTCGGTTACACATTGCCAATTCAAACACCTTTGAAAAACTATTAAGTAAACTTATCGGTCTATAATTCTCTAAAAGTTCTGGGTCTCCACTTTTAAAGATAGGCTTAATTAAAGATATTTTTAATTTTTGGGGAAAAATACCAAATTTAAAAGAATTATTTATTATGTAACATAATACTCTACTCTAATAGAGGGCGCAGAGTGTAAAGCACTTTAGTGTATGAACAACGGAATCAATCGTGATATTTAGCAAATACTTAAGTAAAAAGATGACATATTAGACTAAAAATCACAATGCTTGGAATTAAGTTTGTAAGGAATTTTGTGGTCTACAACTTTTATAATAAATTTAAATGCAAATAAAAGTAAAGGAAACGAGATATTCGCAAAAAACGTTTTTTTTGTACTTTTGCAACAGTACCAAAATTATAATTAAAGTAAATTTTCTTTATAACAACTTTGAAGGTCAATATCTCCCAACGAAGCGCGTTAGAACTTTTTATATGAGATACTAACATTATTTTAGCTCACTCTATCACCCCTATCATTTTTGACCTTACTTTTTCGGACACCCTGTATTTACATATAATATAATATTTTTATATCTGCATTCTTTTCTCTTTTAGTAGTAGCTGTGGGGTATTTCCATTATTAATAAATATAGAACCTTGCAATGTTCGCGAAGCTGAGTTAATTTTTTGTGAAACGAAAAATGCTGAAAAAACAGCCGTCATAACCCTCTTAGTTTTTGATCTACAGGGCGATATTGAAAATATTGCATTTTCCAGCATCCCTTCTACCACAGTATACAGACAACTTATCAAGAAAGTAAAAACGGATTATTTTATAACTTTTTACAAAAATACATACGTAGTCAAAATGTTTCTAAATATTGTTGTTTTAAAAATATTGAACAACGTTTTTTAAAAGGAACACCCTATATAAGTATTTACCAGAGTTGGGTGGAATCCTGAAAATCGTATTCGAATACGAATACGAATACAGGAAAAGAAAGTATTCGAATACCGAGTATTTGAATACTTGAAAGAAAAAAGTATTCGAATACTCGGTATTCACGAACACCCGGAATCGGTATTTGAATACTGGAAAAAAAAGATTCAAATACTTGAAAAAGAAAAAAGCCAATGATTAAAAATTTGAATAGCAAAAAATAAAAAAAGGTCCTTACCTTATTTTTCCCTTCATTTGTCCCTTTTGGTATTTTACTTGTGACAATTTTGGTATTCAAATACTGCTAACACATTCCGGTATTCGAATACTCAAAACGCCGGTATTCGAATACTCAAAAAAGTATTCGTCGAATACTTCCAAGGTATTCGAATACAGAATTTTATTAGAGTGGTATACAAGGTATCTCAAAAGTTTGAATTTGGCCCGAAAGAAACGTACCGTAATTGAATAATATTATAAATAAAAAAGTTTAATATTAAAAATTACCCTTTAATATGCAAACTTGTTTAATTAAAAAAATATTTTTTTATGCAATAAGGGTACAAATTCATTTTCAAATGTTATATGTAAAAGAATCTTGAGAAGTGTCAAAACTGCAAAAAGTCACTAACCACTACTAACCAGAACTAACCTAAGAGGACTATGACGGTTTTGT
>JACEGR010006797.1:0-56671 GCA_014170235.1 Listronotus bonariensis | reverse complement strand
TCGACGTTTTGGGTGGAAAATCTGCCACGGTTGTTAAGATAAAATTAAATTAAAATAAAAAAATTAAAAATTAACTATTATTAAGGTTTTTCAACACGCATTTTAAATCAATCACTGAATAAACTGGGATGCTTTAAGTATTTTAGCAAAGAAAACTTTTTCTAAAAAACTCAAAATTAAAGAAAGTGCATACATATTAAATAAAGATAAATGTGTGGCATCACTATCTGTTAATTTAAATAAAACATAGTTA
This sequence comes from Listronotus bonariensis, assembly GCA_014170235.1. Lineage (NCBI taxonomy): Eukaryota > Metazoa > Arthropoda > Insecta > Coleoptera > Curculionidae > Listronotus > Listronotus bonariensis. The sequence goes on along the minus strand of JACEGR010006797.1, from coordinate 56,418 downwards.
GCTTAGATGCTAAAGTCTCTTCAGGAAAACTCAAAATCAACTAACCTATAACTTTTTGTATTATAAATAATAAATACATCAGCAACCAGTTATGTACGTCACTATGACACTATAACCAAACTAACATATTTGACATTTAATGTCAAAGGTTTTTAGAATTTTCTTACCAAAAAGTTTAAAAATAATAATTTTTAAACCTGAATAATGACAAATTTTTAAATTTCTTATTTTAATTTAAATTCATCTTGACAACGAGGGCAGACTAGCCACCGAAACGTTGATTTTTTGTTTACTTATTTTTAATTGTTTGAATTTTTGTTTTTTTTTTAATATAACTTGGCGTGTACCCAAAAATAACATTTAATCAATGAATCCGCCGGGCGCGCTTGTGGCTGCTCCGGTTGTATCGGCAAGCGTCGATCTCCGGAGTTACGCAGTGAAGTGCGCGCCCATAACTTGATGAGTGACCGGCGGCACGCGGTGTTCTGCTCGGGGTGAACAAACGGACCGAGCAACAACCATCCAAGTTATGAAATGAATGGTGTGTGAATGGGAAGGAGTAGGGGTCAAGGTACAATAAGCTTTCAGGCTGCAGTGCACCACCTAGGGGGCGGTCGTCGGACCTGGGTGGGATGAACCCGAAAGGGTGAAAAAAATGAATCCGCCGAACCAATATAGAAAATATCTTTAAAAGATATTTTGTGGCAGCTATAATAAGATACAAAATAAATTAAAATCATAGATGGTATTAGGAATTTCTACTTAGCAAATATCCAACTTTGAGGCTATATAACTGTAACACCAGAGGCGGTCGGGCATTGTGTCTATAAGGACATTTAATTAAGAAAGTAAGATATAGGTACAACATTTTTTTATCTTTGGACAAACCACGAAGGCTAAAAGCCTAAATACTAACGTACCGTGGGTGTCTTAAGCGAGGTAAGAGGGAGTCTGTTGACACGGGACTTAAATACTTGAAGAAGTGGGGGGAAGGAAAGACCTCCGCGGGCAGCAGGTTCCACAACCTAGAAACTCTACGGATAAAAGAACGAACAAAGTGGAAAGTTCGGGGCCTGTCCAGTTGGACCGTATAGGGATGCATACGCGCGGAACCACAAGTTTCTCTGTTGGGAACGGTGAGTGGAGGAACTTTACTGGACAATTCTTCAGACAGAACCATGGAAGTACCTATAAAAAGCGATAAATCCCCCACAGCCCGACGATGTGCAAGAGAGGGAAGCCTTTCTGTAAGTGAAGGATCATTAATGAGACGAATAGCTCTTCTTTGAATAGAATCAAGAATGCTTAGGGTTGTGGGGGACGCCATGCCCCAGATATGAGAACAATATTCCAAGGAAGGTCGGATTTAGGACACATATAAGTGTATAAATTAGAAGGGGAAAAATACTTTTGGCTCGAAAGAGAAATCCAAGCTTTTTTGAAGCTGCCGTGGCTATAGATACAATGTGTTTATGCCAGTTAAGGTTACTTTCAAATGTGACGCCCACAAGATTAAAGGTGTCTTAGCTCTGTAAAACTTGGCCGCTCATAAGTAGAGGATGAGTATTTGATGACTCTTTTCGCGACAAGGAACATAATTGTGTTTTGGATGCATTAAAATGGACGAGGTTTTTAACGCCCCAATCCAATATTAAATTAAGATCCTGCGAAAGAGATATCTTCATCGCTCTGCGTTTGCTTTCCAAGTCAGGTTTAGTAATGGGCCTAGGAACCTGAAAACTGGAGTGAAGGGTACTATCGTCGGCAAAACTATGAATGGAATTAGTTGTGGACGAGAGAAGGTCGTTGATGTGAAGAAGAAACAATGTTGGTGCCAGAACTGAGCCCTGAGGGACTCCAGCATTTACTTGGTGGAAGCTTAAAGAATGGCCGTCCACAATAACTGATATACGACGATCAGATAGATAACTAGAGAGCCAAGTACAGAGTTTAGTTGAAAGACCATAGGAGGGAAGTTTACTAAGAAGTGCGGCATGCCAGACCTGGTCAAAAGCTTTGGATATATCAAGAGCAACGATCTGGGCCTCATCTACAAACTCAAGAGACTTATTCCAGCAGTGTGATACGAAGGAAAGAAGATCTGCTGTAGATCGTTTGTTGCGAAATCCATACTGCCTGTCATGCAAAATTTTGTGTTTTTCTAAATACTTAAGAATTTGTGAATTAATTAGTTTTTCCATTACTTTAAAAGAGCTGAGAGAATTGAAATTGGTCTATAGTTAGATGTAAGAGATTTAGATCCTTTCTTGGGAATAGGTTGAACACGTGCAGCTTTCCAGCTTTCCGGAAAGATACCTGTATCGTAAGAAATTCGAAAGAGCCGAGTTAAGATTGGTGCCAGTTCTGAAGCACATTTTTTAAAACGATTGCTGGTACATACAAAATTTATTAAAAAAATAATCGAAAGCCACTTTCCATAAGGATTGAGCGGGGCCCTTTATACGCCATGAGTGAGGTTATAAGAAGAAAGCAAATTATGTATTTAATGATAGACAATAATATTAAAATAAGCAAAAGTGACAGGTCATAGTGGTTTATGTTATATCTCGGGCAACTTGTCAGCAACTATGTGCTCCACTTAACTGGAGTTTAGCATAACATTTCACTAACATTTTATGGTAATTATCAATTCTACAATAATATTTTGCCTAATAACTCAAATAAACACCTTAAAAGTGTTTAAATTCGTTAAAGAAATTGTTGATTGCAATAATATTTACTATGGTTTTAATGTATAAGTGCACCATAATTTTATTTATTTTAATTAAGTTACAAACTGTTTACTACAAGATACGTATTTATTTTAATAACTTAATTGTTATAAAGCAAAATATTAAAAGCGACAACAACATTGACTTAAAAATTATAAGAAACAAAAATACATTTGCTTTTTTCCATAACTTTTTTAACTTGGTAACATTTAAAAATCTTTTACACTACTATTAGCTTGCTAAGTTAAGCTTACTTTGGTTAAGAAGAAAGCCATGCATTTTTCTATATTTCTTATAAGGTTGTCGATTATTTCTTGAAACAAATCATTAAGTAATTTTATAAGGACCACTCATACTTCTACAGACTATCCACGGATGGGGTTTACGAGAGGACAAATGGATCAAAAATTATTTTTCAAGAAATAGTTACTCTTAGAAAATGTATAAGAATAGCATTTTAAATGACTTTATATATAAGTTAATCTAAAAATTTGATTCTGCTTATAAAATTGTTTGTTATAGTGTAAAGAGCTAGAAACTAATTATTAATCGAAAATCAGGGAAGATTGGAGATCGGAAATTTAGAAATAACGATTTTTTAAATCTTGACAAAGTTAATACTAACTATGCTAATTTTACACCCCATTTTTCCCAATTTAAGGTCAATCTAAAAATTTGTTTCTGCTTATAAAATTGTTTGTTATAGTGTAAAAGCCAGAAACAAATTATAAACCGAAAATCAGGGAAGATTGAAGATCGGAAATTTAGAAATATCAATGATTTTCGGTTCTTTATTTGTTTCTGGCTCTTTACACTATACCAAACAATTTTATGAGCAGGAACAAATATATTAATTAACTTTAATTTGGAAAAATCGGGTATAAATTAGCATAGGCAGTATTAACTTTGTCAAAATTTAAAAAAAAATGTTATTTCCAAATTTACAATCTCCAATCTTCCTTGATTTTCTATTTATTATTTATTTTGGCTCTTTATACTATAACAAACAATTTTATGAGCAAAAGAAAATTTTTAGATTAATTTTAATGTAGAAAATCAGGTGTAAAGTTAGCATAGTCGGTACTAAAATTTGTCAAAATTAAAAAATTTCGTTATTTCTAAATTTACAATCTCCAATCTTCCCTGATTTTTGGTTTTTATTTTGTTTTCTGGTTCTTTACACTATAACAAACAATTTTATGAGCAGAAAAAATTTTTTAGATTGACTTTCATTGGGCAAAAATGGGGTGTAATATTAACTTTGTCAAAATTAAAAAAAATCGTTATTTCTAAATTTGCGATCTCCAATCGTCCCTGTTTTTCAGTTTATAATATTTGTGTTAGACTCAAAGGATTTTTTTAAAATTCAAATTATTTTAATAGTTAAAGCCGTTTTAGTGACGTGGCAATTAGACCGGTTTGGGGGACGACCATAAAGCGGGTTTTACCTCTGACAAGTAATTGATCAATTAATTGAACGAGTGCTTGTTCAAGTGACTTGACGGTTAAAATTTTTCTTAACTTATTTATCAAGTAAGCTGCTCAAGTACTTAAAGAAATTAAAACTTGTCATACATTTTTAGGGGATTTTTAGTAATAAGTTAATGGTTATCATAACCCTAGAAAACAATTTTACGTATGACATATTGAGTACCAACACAAAATAATTATGTAATATTATTATTTCTATATTTTGTATTTTTAAAAAATCCAAGAAAGCTTAAATATAGTAAAAAATTTGACCTTTATTTTTAGCAGCCGCCATTTTATGGATTTTTTTTCAGTTTTGATGGTTCAAGATATTCGTATTATTCAAGAATCGGTTAGTTCTCTATGTTTTATATCACCATAAGGATAGAAATCATGGCGACGAGGACATGACGTTTTTTTTCTGCCTCTACTTTAAAAGACGCATAACTTCATGAATATTTATTTATTTTTTAATTAATTTTGTTTACTCTCTATATATAAATAAAGAAATGATACAAAATTAATATTAAAAATTATATCAATTACTTTTTTTATTCGTTAACAAAAATGCTCAAAATTAGGGTCTCTAGACTCTCTGAGACTGGAATATTCTTTAACCTCATTAACCAATATCTTCAAAATATCTTTTATTGTTTAATTTAAAAAAGGTGCAGTTTATGCTGGATATAATTTTCTTCTTCTAACTATTTAGTTAAGTAAAAAGTATTTTGCCGAAAAAACAGATAAATAATGATTTACAATGCAAAAACACATTTTATTAAAGTAATCGACAATAAATTACAGCATTATTTTATTACATACTATTTCAAGTCTCCTAATTGACTGTTAATTGAGCTCTACATAAACAAAACCTTAATATTTTAGATTAATTAACAAATCGTGAAATGGATTTTCTCGTTTTTACCATTGAAAGGCGGGTATTTCTGACATCATATATTACACTTGTCCAATTAGGATAACTATTAAAAGGCTATAAATGCTTTTGGTTAGATTAGTCTTTTGATTATAAGCATTAACTGGTCACCATCTTAAATAATTGCTGCCATAGATATTAGAGAATGGCTTTTGCTTTTTTTTGTTTCATGTTGTAAGGTAAATGTGAACTTATTGGGAATTATCCTATACAGGGCAAACATAAAGTAAAACACACCCCTTAAACAGTTTAGATTATAATTTTTTTTTATCTTTTTAACATTCCACGAAGACATATGCCTAAATACCAGAGTACTGTGGGTGTCGAGTTATTAGATGTTTAACCCATTGTTCCCCCTGTTCCGTCAACGTTGTCCAAGCACTGAAACATGCAGTTATGCGTTTTCACAGCACCTTTAGAACAACGCGGTAGTACCACCACGGTCGTTATTTTTAAATAACTATTACCTAAATATATATTCCCCGCTGGGAATCGAGACCGGCGACCTCTGGCTTCGAAGATCAAAGCTCTGTCCTCTGCGCTACGGGGGAGATATAAATAGAAGAACCAGGTAATAATTACACAAGTCAACAGGATTTTTGTAACACACACCCTTAATAAAATATATTTTTTTTATTAACTCTGTTTTTTTTGTAACAGTGTTTTTTAGGATATCCTAAAAACTTAAGCTATAAATTTAGAATTTAGATCTAAATAATAATAAACTTTAAAATTTTTCAATTTTCTGTAATTTAATCTTGATAACGGTGGCAGACTTGCAACAAATACGTCGAGTTTTAGTTTTCTAGTTACCTATTTTAGATTTTTTGGGTTTTTGGAGAGCTCTTCTTTCCTTTTCTTAGGAAAAACAATTTGATTTGGCGTGTACCCAAATAACTACCATTAATTAAGTTGTTTTTGCCAAAGAAACTATATTTCCGCAAGTGTCTGGATCTGGATAACACTATAATTTATTAACATTTTTTATTTAATATTTTGTATTGCACACTTTGAGTTGCGGCGGAAGGCCAGCGTCAAAACGGCCACGCTAAACTCAATTTTTAACGTAAAGTTAATGGTATAAATAATGCAACTCGGGGAATCAGGTTGTTTTTCTAAAATTTTCTTTTCTTTTAGGACCTTTTTCAAATTTAACTAAGCTTTAATATTTTTTAAGTTATAACTACAAAACAAAGACGCCCTTTTATTTTGTTTTAGTTTATAACAATTGCAATTTTTAAGTACGGGATTATTAAGAAATAACCACTTAGAATATTTTTCCAAATCCAAAATACCAACAACTCTATTTTTCCAATAAAAAGAACTATTATTTTTAGAAAACTCACCTCTCGGCTAGACTAAATAATAATACTTAAATAATATTTATCGTACTGTGGGGCTTTAGGAATATTTACCCCTTAAACGACAACTCAGTGTCGCCCGTGACGCCTCGGAATAATATTTTAGGCATATTTTTGCAAAAGGTGTCTTATAATATTGCTGCTACGCCTACTTTTGTAGCTTGGCTGTTACTATTACCATAGCAAATAACGTAAGTCGCAGAAGTTTATTGCCTAAATTATAGGTGTTTGGGGTCGGCGGCGACCCGTGTTGTTGTTTGCGTCACAAAAAAGACATGACTATCAAAAAATATTATTAAAGTTAAAAGGAACTAAAAGATATGAAAAGACGACATGAAGAAAGTAATAAGGATATTAAAGACTAATTTATTATTACTTGAGTATATATTGATATTGATTGATTTTGGAAGTGAATCTAAAGAACAAGAAGAGAAAGAAGTTGAGGCAGTCGAAATAGTGTATGTAACTAAAAATGATTCGTGATGATGAAGTACCTTTAGCACATCTACAAAAAAGTGATTTATTAACATACACGGGCAGGGAAAAATTAATTTGCATCTTCCTAAACCTAAAGTCACAAAAACTGAATAGGAAGCTTGGAAAATTTATTTTGACAAAAACATGCTGCATAAAATTGTTACCTACTCATACAAGCAAAAACTACATAGAATTAAGATGCACTTTTTAAAAGCACAAAGACATACGAAGACCGATAAAACAATACTGGAAGACTTATTGCTTTACTGCACACAAATAATGCTTTGAAGAATAATAATGAGAATCTAACAAAGATGTGCAAAAATAAATTTTCTTTTCCTATAAAAAATCATTGTTTCAATTACAAAACCAAAAAAAATAGATATATTTTTTGCTGATTAAAACTTTAAATCCCATTAATTCTTCATTGGGTCATATGCGACCCATGCTGTCGTTTATGTATAAACATTTTTGTTTTATCGTTTAAGTCTTAATAACAAAAACATATTATTTCAATTTATTATCTCTTAAAAATTTTCTTAAAATTTGTCACGCAATTTTATTGGTAACTGTAAAAACATAATACGCTTTTCTTCACTAAATACTTGACTCGCGTAAATCAGCCTTATACTGCGCACTCCACGCGAAAAAGTGTTGATGGCTTAAGTACTTCACGGTAAACTTTACGAGATAAGTCTACCGTTACCTTAACACCGACAAATCGTAGAAACCTGTAAACTGGGTATACGAGGGTGGACATTTAAAAAATTAGCAACAACACAGTTCACTTACTTACGATGTAGTAAACGTAAAAACAGTTACGCTGTAATAAACCAGTCAGCAAAACCGTGGCAGATAAAATGGCCTCTAATATATTAACCATAGTATATCACTTTTCATAGTTGAAACTTACCTGACCAGTGGTTATTCTAGTTAACTGACGCGGAAGTGGATGCAAAAATCGAAAAGTAATAAGTTTAATATCTGAGTAATGATAATAAAACCAACGCGGTGTGAAGAAAACAAATCATATTGCGCTACTTAAATAATACAGCGCCCAAGATATCATTGGGTCAATCAACATTTTTTTTTGACGTGACAACGTCTTATAATTCGATAGACCCGGCTGCACGCACCAAAAACATGACTTATGCGGCGTTACCTCGCGCGTATCTTTTAAGGCTTGAAGTGCAAACGAGAGCGCGGAACGAGCGACAAAGAGGCACAATCTCCGCGTCGTTCGGCATCTGTTTTTCTCCTACTTGAGTGAGCGTGCGGTAAAAAGTAAATGTGGTGTCAATTGTTTAAAGCAACGATAATTGCAGCGACAAAGGTAATGATTCTTTTGACGTTGTCACGTTCAACTATCGTGATCAGACTTTGCAGACAACCGATTTTTTTGTCCAGGTTTAAATATTTTTATATGTTTATTACTTTTTTGAATATTATTTATTTATTTTAAATAATAGGTAATTAATTGCTTCATTATAATCTGCAATGGGCAGAGCACTTTAAATAGTAACATGTCAGTTAAAATGTTAAAACCAGAAAATTCACATTAGGTACGTATAATTTAAGGCCCCAACACCAGGATCCGAAGGCAACTCTCCTCTGCTCATACCATTTACCTACACCAAGTCTTATTTTGATATGTCAAATACTCTTGGAGATATGGCTTGTTTAATAAATTCTATTCTATTCCAGCTGCACAGAGGCAGAATGGCGTTGGCTGCTTACTCAGCGCCGTATTGCCAGCACGGATATTGCTCCTTTTCAAAGCTTAGCAGGAGGGCGAGCGACCCTTCGCCACTGGTTACACTCTGGATGATCCAGTTAAGATAGGGAGCTATCCATATTCGGTGGCGACCTTGAAATGTCCGGCTCCAGGCCGTATCAAGGTCCCCGATTAATTTCAATAATATTAAATCGATGAAATGCACATCTAGATGCTGCAAAACTGCAGACCAAATGTCCAGATATAACCGGTTACTGTCAGCCTCCTTCCCCCTCGCGAGCATGTGCCCTTAGTCGCCATAGACAAACGTAATCACGTGCGATAAGGAAAAAAGTTTTTAGGAATCACTCCGGACTTCGGAAAACACTTCCACGGCACTACTAGATGACAATGTGAGTTTCTTCTCGATTCCCAAGGGTAGAAAAGGACCGTACAGTTCCTCCAACCACCAAAACCCGGGAGAACTTTGTAGTTCTCTACGGCACGTCCATACAACTCGAGATTCGAAAAGGAAGTAATAATAAATTCGTTGAGGGTGTCCAATATTTTATTTTTTCTGGTGATAACGTATACTTTTAAAATTTTAGTATGTATTGTGTCACTAGACGCCAATTTTGGATATAATAATATATGCGTACTACTTTCGCTTTAAATGGAAATGACATAAACTTTAATTTTATAAGTGGAACACTCTGTATATTTTTAGGATTTGAATTCTACAAGTTTTTTATTATAAAACCTTAAATAAATCCATACCTTATCTTTTTAGTTTTAGAGAAAATGGCATTTGAAAATGTCCAGAGGACCGCACAATATGCAAGTTTATGGGAAAACAAATAAATATCGCAAAAATTTTAAGTTTTGTAATTTATTCTTTTTAAAGACTTTTCCCTTCTAAAGTCATTATAATACTACATTCTGTTAAACCTTTAATGCTGTAAAATTTAAACTCTAAATATGTAAACCCTAATAATTTTAATGAAACACCATATAACATTTCCTGGAGTGGGGTGGGGGGCAATTACCCCCTTAATCACCCACTTACCTACCCAGTGATTGCACTCCAGAATTTTAGTAATAATTTATTTTAAGTTACAGGGCTCTTTATCTAATTTTTTGATTATTATTTTTAGTTGTTTTTTAGATAAATAATAAAAAAAAATTAGTAGATTTTAAAAAGATAAAAATACTCCTACCTAACCATACCTAAAATTTAAAAATAATGGAAAAAAGGAATTTAAAAGAAGTAAGTCGGGTAATAACATTGGGTATTTAGTTATTAGCATTTAGTAGAGTAGCGGAATGATATTACCCGATTTTATTTTACTAATTTTCTTTATGCATTAGTTTTAAATTATTGGTGAATTTTATTAATCATATAACCTCCTCCTTTTCTTAAAGTCGGTTAAAAATACAAATACCTTAAAAAATGGCTTTTAATTTACCACGAAAAAATCTTACCGTTCAGCCGCAAATAATGGGGCACATTTTGAAAGCCATTTTTAGTTTGTTAAGTCATGTTTTATTAGTTGTTTGCCATTAAAAGTATTGCACAATATTCGATATTTAAATGTTGATTAGCTATTATAAGATATTTTATGTTTAGGAATAAAATATTTTAAAAAGCTAATTTATTTTATGTTAAACTGAAAGATTTAGTATACGTTGTTACCTACTTACTTGGTGATAGAAAAAATAAATTACCGACTTAATTTTAAGGCTACCTACTTTACGTTTAGATTTTTTAAAAGTTAAGAAAAAAATGGCTTACAGTTAGAAATTAAAAATATTTTTTTATTTTAATTTAATATATTTGCAAAAACCTTAGAGAGTTAAAGTTATTTGCAAGTTAAACTTTTTGCATAACATAAAAAGAATTAAAATAGAAAAAAGTTAAAAATTTATTTGTAAAGTAAGAGTCATAGCTCTGGAGTCTATAATATTAAAATAAATAATAATAATTGGATAAAAAATAAACAGGCTTTGTTGATTTTTAATTTGTTAGTGGGGAGAAACAAAAATATAACGTTAAAAAGCGCAAGTTCTAAACAAGCCTTAGGACAAAAATAAACAGAACAATATACGAGCTACGTCGCCTTGGTTTGATTTTGTGTTGTTATGGAATGAATGGTGTGTGAATAAGAAGGAGTAGGGGTCGGGGCACAATAAGCCTTAAGGCTGCAGTGCACCACCTAGAGGGGGCGACAGTCGAACCTTGGGTGGGATGACCCCGAAAGGTGGTAAAACTAACCAACCAACCAACCAACGACCTACGTTTGACCTTGTACTATTAAATCCCGTTACACGTGAGGAGTACAAATGCCCTACACCCTACGCCTGATTCAATAAAAGTAATGAAACCTTTCACATACAGGTGCGTACGCCTTATGCTGCGTCCAGACGTGCAACAATTCGCCGCGCAAAACAGCGCGCCACATAGCGCGGACGTCGACGTGGACGAATTTTACGTCATTCCAAAGGCTGGGGGAATGATTTCGCGGTCATTCAGAGCTTGTCGGTTGTTTGCATCAAAGGAGCGCGCAAATAGGTTGGTTTGTTTGGACGGATGTTTGGCGTATGGTTGCAAGTCTGGACGCAGTTTTAAGTTACATTACTTTCAATGCAACATTTTTGTCAGGTGTAAGACGTAGGGCGTTCGTACGTCTCGTGTATCAAGACTAAAATAAACACGATAACGCGGTCATGGAAAAATAAGCAAATGTTGTCTCGCTTTTAACCTTCCCCTTTCCACTCATTGGCAAAAACTGTCCATTAGGGTGGTCCTTATTTAGAGTATGTTTGATTTTTTTTCAGGATAGTTATGAATAGGTGCAGAAATATATGTACAGAAAGGATATTAAAGTCCTTCCTTCTCCTTTCCCCCTACATCTTTTAAATGGTACAAGATATGGAGATCGGGTAAAGTTAAGGTAAAAATATGTCACTTAATCTACTTTTTGGCTTAAACATAAATTTGGTCAGGTGGCTAATGCCAAGACCTAGCAGTTGCTTTGAAAGAATTAGTTAATTCTTTCAAAAGAAAAGGGGGCATGTAACACCTTTTAAGAGGCCTTAATTCTCTACCTAAGTCCACTTTGTTTTTGAAAATCGGCCCAGGCACTCCAGACTAAGAACCGTTTAAAATTTGTCTTAAATTTCAGTACAAACATTATGATTTTAATAGCAATGGCTTGTAAGTCAGTAACGGCTAAACCGATTTTTAAAAGCAAGTGGCGTTGAGTAGAAAATTAAAAATGGCTTTAAAACAAGGTGTCACGTGACCCCTTTTCCATTAAAAAAATAGTTGCTTGTGCTTCCGTGGCACTACGCCACGTGACCGAAATTATTTTTTTGCTAAGAAGTAGTTTAAGTGACACCCTCTTACTCAAATTTTACCCGATCTCGATATCTTATCCATTTAAAAGTTAATGGGAGAGAAGTCTTAAAAACCGCACTGAATGTACAAATTGGAGCTAAACTTTAAACGCTTGTAACTCTAGAACGACTGGTCCGATTTTTCCCTTTCTATTTGAAAAAAGTTGCTGGTGCTAGTGTATCTATTTTTATAGCATAAAGTAGTTTAAGTGATACCTTTCTACTCAAATTTTACCCGATCTTGGTATCTTGTCCCATTTAAAAGATAAAGGAGGAGGGTTTTAATATCCCCACTGTATAAAAATAAATCATGACACATTGCAGCTCTTAATTTTAGAATTAACCCGGCCGGCGGCTTCATGACAACAAAACTGTTAGGAAACATTAACATGGAAAAAGTTCTGTTATTAATTTTAATTGTTTTTAACTTAATCAATCATGAACAAATCATATCGACACATGTTAATTACCAATTTAACGCTCTGTAAAAAGGTCTTCAATAATTTTTTGCTAACTTATTTGGTTCAAAAGTTATTCGATGTCAAAATCATCAGTATTCCACTCATTATTCCAGGTTTTTCTACGTTATTTGGCACACTCTGTAAACTCTACATTAATTTTTACGCCTTGTTAAAATGTTAAGATTTACGGTGAAATAACCATTGTTATAATTCGCTGTTGCAATAGAAGAACAAATCATAATTAGTAATTCTGTTCAAGGCGGTCTAATAAGAGTTACCTGTTATTAAGATAAAACGTTTAAATTAACCTTCTGGCATCTATTTAGGCCAATTGGCACTTGCTAGAATAACGCAAAAAGATTTGAAGGCCTGGGCCCACCCGCGACTGTTACCTTGAAGTGAAAGAACATTTATTTATAGGGTTATATAAATCTTAGCAATTAGTTGGCCATAGTAATTTTAATACACGGTAATTAGTAAAATTCTATGATCAATAATTATTCATGGTATTCATATTTCGTTGTACATGTACACCCGAGGGTAGCAAATTTTCACTGTAGATAGATTGGACTTTATTCCTTTTTTAAAATTTTTCCCGGAAAGTGCAAGATTTTTGTAATAATGCCAATATTTGCATTTTTATGTAAATGTTCGGGAAATTATTTAAAACGCCGCATAAACCGATGACGTAACAAAAGATACAAGCTACGACACTCTCTTTCTATTGTTTTTTTCTTTGTTGGCATACTTATTTAATGTGACGCTTTTCTCATAGGCACTGGTAACATTGTAAAGTTGTTTGAACTTGGAAATTGTAAAATAAATTTTAAATAACTTAAAAAATTATTGCCAAAAAACTATAAAAATGTTGTTAAAATTTTAATATTCCTGGTTTGTGGACGTATTTAACGATTAATTAAAATAGTTTTTACCATTGTGAAATTTAGACTAAAAGCCTAAGGCAGGGGGTAACTTTGTTACTTTTGGAGATTAAAAGTTAAGGTTTTGCCAGGTCTACTTTTTATAAAACGAAAATTGACACTCAAATAGTAATTTATGTAATAAGTGCATAAAGTGATACTTTTTTTACAAATGGAAAGTTTAACAGCACGAGCTGTTAGGCAGAGTGTGGCAATTCCATGAGTAAAAAAATGACACTTTATGCATGTGTTATATACTATATTTTTTCCACGACCGTATAAAAATTTTTCAAATTACCAGTTTATACATGTTTTATTTATTTAAACTTATTATTTTTAATTTTTGCAGCACATCCATTATATTGCAACAAAAAATTATAGCCTCCTTATTTTTAAAGATACAATTATCCTCTTTATAACTATGCATTTAATATTTAATTTTAGAAATTTGTATGTACTTACTTTTTGTAGAAATAATACTAAAACAGTATAAATTCCTTTTCAATTTCTTAGTCATTCGAACTCGTGATTACTATTATTTTAAATATTTACTAATAAATTAATTTGCAAACTGTCAAATTTTAAAATTAGTGACACGTGAACTAAAAGAAATAATGACGAAATCAAAGGTAACTTGACCGTTTGGTTCAGTTGATGTCGCGTTTACTGTTACATTGCATAAATTGATATTTAAGTTTATTGCAGTAGGAATGGAAAGGTAAACAACCTCGTAGCTTTGACAACACTGTTGGTTTATACCGCTGTTTGCGTACGTATATTAGCTCGATGAACGCCCACTTTGCAATTTTTTTCTTCTTTATAAAAGTGGAATCTTCTTTTTGATATCTTTTTTCTCTTTAAATACCTGAAGATTAGTGAATAAAGTAATAAAGTTAGATAATAATATAATGTAAGCTTTAAGAAAACCCTACATTTATTATATCTTACTTTATTAGTTTCAGAAATATGACTATTCATATGTGGTATTCAGGTAATTATTGAATTACATTCGCCATTTAGAAGTAGGTGAGGTAATGACTTTAAATTCTAGAGTATAGAATTCTAAGGTATGGAGTTGTCAGGGGCTCTTAAATGACGTGCCACAAGACCCCCCTTTCCATTTAAATATTTTTGCCTAATAGTGCCCAGCTGTCACACTAACGTTTAAACAGTGTTAAGGCTTATTTTTTTAATTTGTGGGATGGTCCGCTCTGGTTCCTACCGCATCATTAGACTAAAAAAATATCACAAACTTATGGTGTCCGCTAATTAATGATACACAGAGAAACCACAGATTTCTTATAGTGCCTGGGCCAGTAATGAAATAAACTTCATGATAATAACACTTTTAAAAACTTCTTAGGGGGGTTGTTTTGACGATTTACCACGAATATTTATACTGCCATATATGAAAGAGGCGCTTTAACCCAGCCTGTCAATTTTGACATTTTTCGGGTGTCGGACTGGGCGAACGCGTCACTCATTTTGTAGAACAAGTTTACCACATTATTTTAAATGCTTTTTTAACATTGTGCTAAAAATTGTAAGGGATGCAGTCAGGAAACCATAAGGCTCAAACACATGTTTCGGTTATCGGACTGGGAGGGTTTCGTGACCTTTACCATTTTTGGCACAATGTTGGACCTGAAAAGATATTGTCAAAAGAACTCTTAAATTTCAAGTTTTATACAATTACAAAAACGCATCAAAACCTATTGAAATAAATTTAAAATATACCTACTTGTTTTATTTTGATCCTATGCATCTTCAATATTATAAGATTTTAAATATTGATTTGATTGATTAGTTTTTAATATTTATACTAACCTGTATAATTTTTAAAAATTTTAATGCAATGCAATATTTGTTACAACTTAAGTTCAAAGGTAAAAATATTATTGTTTTAAAGTAACACAGGCATAATATTACTTTGCCTTAAATTTTTATTAAATCCACCAAATTATTGAAATTTTCATCTTTACTAAAAAAGTTTATATTCATTTTAAAGGAGATGCTGCACCATACTGTATTTTTCATTAAATCCATGAAGTATGAGTAAGGTGAGAACCAGCACCTGATTGTCATATGCCACTTTGTTCCACTCATTTTCGGATGAGTCGACTAAGACAGAACAAACGAAGGTTGAAGGGCGGCGTTTTTCATTTGTTTGCTAATGAAAAATTCGTTTTCGACACGGCCGAGACCCACGTGATATATTTGCAGCATCTGGTGTATTTTTGGTAATTTAGGTTTACAAATGGTTTTCAATTTGAAAGATCGATTGTCTAAAACATTTGTTAGGTGCGGAAGAATTAGGAAAATACAGAAGGGAGAAATATGATGTATTGTAAAGTGGGTGGGGAGTTCAGGTTTATAAATTTAATTAAAAGGGCACAAGTGTGGGTGTAATTAAATACAAATTTAAATAAACAGTTCTATTTTTACCAGAACTAAGTAGTAAAACGTAAGTAAAACATTAAATTATTGTAGAGGACAGTTGTTAAAAATAGCACCCCCAGGGGGGGCGTGTTAAGTTTGTAAGGAAGGCGCAATAAATTTAATAACACAATTATTAAAATCGACTTATAAATTTGTTATTGTTAAATATTAAACAACAAACTTATTGTTCTGGTTCACCTCGTATAAAAACACGTGTCTTCGTGTTTATACCTTTATTAACAATGGAACGTAACTATGGTTACAACAACGACAAAATCTTCACTTGTCAATGTCTCGAAGTTTACAGCACAAAAGTCAAATCTATACTAATGAACTGATCGGATGTTTCCCGTCGCCCTTTTATAGTATGGTGAAAGAGTAAAGAATGATCTAGAATTTTCAAGAAATATCGCAAAAATTCCATAATACAGGATGGCATAAAAGTTCTTAATGGATAATTCGGGCGTTTTCGGAAACCTTCGAAAGTGATGAAAGAACTTGGAAGCATTAAGATAAATTATTTAAATAAATTAATAAACTAAATGAAATGAACCTAACTCTCTTAAATTCTCTAACCTAAACACATTTCTAAAATGCGGAAACATTATTCTAAGATTAACAAATTTTAACTATTCTTAGAATCCAATGACTAACGCCTGACATGTGCTTGCTTTGTGGCGCACAATCTCTATAAGTCGCGTTCCACATTGGAAATGGCGATCCTGAGTTCTTTTTTTTTATTTGAAGCCTATTTTTACATTTAAATTCTAACGAAGCAACAGCAGAAAATTTGGTTTAACAAAGATAAAACGTGGGGAAAACTAACAAAATCCGTATAGTGGTTTTATTACTGAGAAATCATTTGGAAGTTCAATCCAGAAATTTATTGAAGATTTGGTACTAAAATCCATTTTCAGTGAAGTGCTGGACGAAGCGTCTATTAGTTGTTCTTATTCTTCCAGTAATAGGCCATTAGGTTTACTGCCAGATGGATTACATACCCAATTTCAATTATTGAAAAAATTAATATCTTCTTCTGCCAAAAACTATCGTCGGAAATACGTACTCAGGTTTTCTAAATAACCCTTCATGGTTTTTACCATTACAATATTATGATTCATTTACAGTGGAAGATCCTGGGTACTTGTACACAATATGGAAAACATAACAAAGCAGTTTTCCTTTAACCTGTTTTTCCATAATTTTTTTTTACAAAGAAAAACACTTAAATTAAATACATTCAAGCTTTTTCCTGGTGTTAGAGATAGAGTACTAAGTTTTTTAAAGATGTTTACCAAATAAAAAGCACCTATAAAAATAACTTGTTGCAGAATTCTGTCGAACGCTAATGACCTTCTTCCTTCAAAAATACTGCTCACTTCTCAGTTCGCAGATACGCTTGACAACCTTACCACGCGATAACCATCTGGATGAAGAATAAAATAATAAAGATTTATTTTCATCTTCCATATCTGTACAAAGCGCAAAGAAAATCCTTGATTTTAATATCCTAGTTTTTATGTAGTTAACTACTTTAATAACTATTTCCAACACAGTATTTAGACCAGGGCCTAGAGACGCTAAACCTGCCTGAGAATCATGCAAACTAACATCTGAAAATTCCGCCTTCGCAAGCGTTTGCAAACTATTGTATTTACTAGACATGGTTTGAGCTCCATCAGTACAAATCCCAACACAATTTTTCTATTACAAATTTGCCACAATGATAGCATTATCTGTGATCCTAAATAATTTTTGGTTGTAGTTCTTCCTTAAATAAATGTGCAAAACAGTAATTCTTCACTTACTCTTACAGAATCTGATGTAACAAATTAAATGAGATTCATTATTGGGGTTAGTTGCTTCATCGAAGTTAAAGAGCAAATAGCTTCTCAATTAGCTGAGATTTAAGCTGCTCCTGAATATCCCAAATTCTTCGACGAATTGTATCATTTAACAAAGGAATATTGTGAAGTTGTTTGGCATAGCTTTCACCAAGCAATGTTTCTACAATATGTTTGATAGCCGGTAAAATAGGTTGCTCTGCCATAGTGTGTGGTTTTTTACATTTAGCTACTTTGTAAGACACTTTGTAACAAAGTTTTCTTATTCACTGCGTTTAATTATAGCCGCACATCTTGCGTCGAGACAATTCAATGATGTTCGACATCTCTCGCAAAACATCATACTCCGCACCAAGCACATATGACTATACCAGCGAGATAGACATTGTTGCCCGGTCTAATTTAAATTTCCGGGGTTGACTATTTAATTTTTACAATTTTGCGACCCCGTGCCGAAGGCGTAATATTGTTTGATATAAAATGGAGACGTGACAAGTTTGAAAATTTGAGAACCGATGAATTAATATGTTTGGTTCCTGTCCTACAAAATATATAATAAAAAAAAACTGCACCATTGGATGTTACGTAAAAATATCTACTAATATTAGTTTTTACTTTTGTGGTAAGCTATAAGACAACTGAAATGCGAGGAGGTCCAAAAATATGAAAATGGTTCAAGAGTAAAATACCCTTATTACTTAGAATACATCCAAATATTATTTAGAAAAAGTATCTCGAATTAAAAGTAGGCTAAAATTAAAAAAAAAAGGTTTATATATATTTTACAACTACTTATATTTTAGGTACTTTAATTATATTTAAATGTATTCTGAGAAATAAGGGTACTTTACTCTTGAACCATTTTCATATTTTTGTATCTCCCGGTATACAAAAAAGATATTTTAATTTTAGCAGTTGTATTTTGAATTTAAAAGGAAGCATCAAGTTTGTGAAATGTTTAATAAAAAAATCCATTTGCTTCTATATTTCTGAAGGTTACTGTACATATAAATAGACATTGAAAATTATATATAATTTCTTGGTATTTAAAAAGTCTTTAACACAATTTATTTTTTTAAGCAAGAAACGTTAAATAGGCTGTTGCCTAAATAATATCTGTTGCGTCATCTAATATCTGTATGCAGCACAAAAGAAACATATTATTATAAAAACTACACCTCAAAAATTCGCGTATGCTCTCTGGCGCCATTATAAACTATGATATGCAAAAAATGCATCGCCAAGAGCCGTTTCTAATTCGGAATGGTTCTTTGGATGTCGGAAATGTATGCCAAGGTCTACAGCGAAGCTAAATATCAAAATAAATATAAAACAATACAAATTTTACTGTTTTTTGTCGCTTATGCCGCCCGAGGCGACCGAAATGTGGGTGTCCTTACGAAGTGCAATAGGATTAAAGGTGGTGCAAATAATTTTATTGTAATATTATGTTATAGTTTTTTTTAATTGCATTTAAAATGGAACCATGTTCTTATTGTTACCGGTCTGGTACAATATGTTTTATCGATCCTAATATGCATATTTGTTGATGGAATTTGTTGTGCAATGCAGTATTCTTATTTGATCTAATAAAGCAATGCGTTGAGGCAAACATGGTACCTTTTCGTAAAGTTTTTTTTCATCGTCACTCTTGTGTTTAAAAAAAAATTGACACATTGATTAAGAAATAAAAGTAAGTGAGTAAGAAAAAAAGTCTTTAACTTACTAATGCCACTTCAGAACATTCGGGTCTAAGAAGCCTTACTTATTTTTTATTTATGTGCATTGTACCCATACATTTTACAACATGGCATTTTTCTTAAATTTTTGAATGGTTAGCTAACTTTTTTAACTTAGGACAGCAAAAGGCAATTTTATACCACAATTTAATGATATGAAGATTTAAAGAAAAAGGAAATATTAAATATATCTACAGGCAGAAGAGAACAAAGTCTAGAAACAGAGACAAATTAAACAAAATAAAGTTCATTTGGGGTCACTCACCAACTGCTCTTTCTTAAATGAAGTTAAGAATGCTAATTGGGGTGATGCCATGCCCTAGATTAAGATTTTTTAAAACTTTTTCAGTTTGCAGCGCACTGACTGGCTGATTATTTACCTGGTACCTTTACTCGTAATATGTATACAGTCAAGCAAATGTATAAAGTATGTCAAACTCTGACTCGTCAGGAGTGTCAGACGGCCCGCCGAAGAGAAAAATCACTGCCCTAGATAGAGACACTAATCCAGGCAGTTCCTAATTTGGAATACACGGATTAGAGATAAAAAATATTTTTTAGTTTAAAGGTTAATTTGAGCTGGATACAAAATGCCGTTTCTAATTCGGAATGGTTCTTGGATATCGGAAATGTATGGCAAAGTCTACAGCGAAGCTAAATATCAAAATAAATATAAAACAATACAAATTTTACTGTTTTTGTCGCTTATGCCGCCCGAGGCGACCGAAATGTGGGTGTCCTTACGAAGTGCAATAGGATTAAAGGTGGTGCAAATAATTTTATTGTAATATTATGTTACAGTTTTTTTTAATTGCATTTATAATGGAACCATGTTCTTATTGTTAACGGTCTGGTACAATATGTTTTATCGATCCCAATATGCATATTTGTTGATGGAATTTGTTGTGCAATATAGTATTCTTATTTGATCTAATAAAGCAATGCGTTGAGGCAAACATGGTACCTTTTCGTAAAGTTTTTTTCATTGTCACTCTTGTGTTTTAAAAGAAATAATTTACACATTGATTAGGAAATAAAAATGTTAGAGTACAACAATTCTTACAAATGACATCTGCCGAGTATTTTTCAAGAAATTATATAATTACACACTTTAAGGCCCAGTTGTACAAGGTAGGTTGATATTCTAGTTCTACTGAGCTGAGGTCAGACCTTTGAACTTTTCGAATAATCTTAATTACTTTTAATTTCTTGACACTGACAGCAATCTTAAGATTTTACGGAAAGTGTAAACGCCTGACCTCAGTTCAGTAGCACTGACTTTAAACGTGATGTGTACAATTGGGCCTAAGAACAAAAAAATTGTTGAAAATTACATCTATTAAAAAGTATATCTGGCAAAATCTGTATCTTATATGCTTCTGTACTGTTAGAATGGTAAAACACGCGTAAAAAGTACCTCCGTAAATATACACATATACACATATAAATAAATAAATATATATATATATATATATATATATATATATATATATATATATATATATATATATATATATATATATATAATTTAATAAGAGTTTTAAATTCTTGGGCATAGAGGCTCCTAAATGACAAAAAGAAAAGAAAACAAATACATAACCTGGTAGAAACGACTACTAACTAACCAGAACTAACCAGGTTATGTATTTGTTTTCTTTTCTTTTGTCATTTAGGAGCCTCTATGCCCAAGAATTTAAAACTCTTATTAAATTGTTTATTCTAAGGCTCAAGAAAATTACTTTCTTATTATATATATATATATATATATATATATATATATATATATATATATATATATATATATATATATATATATATATATATATATATATTTAATATTTGACCACATAAAAAAATTGTCAAAGACCTAATCAAATGTGCAATGTTATTGATATTTTTTAATACTTACTTTCAACTTTCTCTGGGTTAAATATATCAGGGTTGTAAAGTTGGCGCGTTTCGTAAAGAGGCCACCGACGTCATCATTATCTACGCAAAATCTTCTGTAACTCTCTTTCAATCGCGGTTTCGAGGGTTTTGTATCGTTACCTAGGAAGTAGGCATTTTACAGATTTGTATTAAAAAAATAAATAACATAAACGAGCGGACTCCTAGATTTCGATTGTGAGGGGTTTTCATGCGGTGAAGTCTTATCTTAGTCTTGACAGAGTACTACAGAGCTTTCGATACGATCAGCTTCTTTGCGCTTAGCTTTGATACTATGAGTTTTTGCTAAAGCCGTATATTTTATACGGCACAACTTGACCGGGTGTGGGCAGTGTGTGGTGCCTGATGCTAACTCATCTTGCGTCCGAGGTTTCCCAGGGTCAATACTTGGTCTTTTACTTTTTTTCTTTACACCGCTAATCTGTCACATTAGAGAAAATACTAATATTTCGAATGTATGCGTAGAATTGACCCTAATCAAGCTTTTAATCTGACAAACAACATTAAATTCAAATCTTCATTACCTATACAGTAAGGATATTAAAAGTCCTCCCCCGCCCTTTATCTTTTGAATGGAAGAAGATATCGAGATCGAGTAAAATTTAGGTAAAAGGGTGTTACTTAAACTACTATTTTACATAAAATAACTCCCTAAAAACTCCTTATTGCTTATAATAATTTTCTTGCGCTGCAAAGTTGCATTTTTCGAACACTGATCGATCTGGAGATGCAGATTTTCACACTAGCTAAAGGTTTTTCTTTTTGGAGCTAATTGAGATCACCAACTACTCAGCTATCAGAGCTAATTAAGATCATCAACCACAACGCAAGATGCAACCTTGCAGTACAAGAAAATTACAAGCAGTAGGATTTTTTTATTTTGTCGAATATTTTTAAAGAATTTACGAAGACGGCAGTGTTTTACGTAGCACCCTGAATACCACTTGACCTAGCCAAAAACATACATTAAATTAAGCGATCAACCAAAATCTTAACTGTTTTATCCGCGATAATAAGAGGTGACAACTTTGACGTATAATACATGGATTAAACATTAACACAACATAGTAAATACCGTATTACAGTATAATTGGTTAATCGCCTAAATTTGATGCTAGTCTGTGATTTAATTTCGTCTCAAAACAATCACCCCACAAAAATGATAACAATCATTTTTCTTTCATTCTTAATGATAATGTTTCATTTCTTCTTTCATGGTTATAAATTAAAGCTAGTGAACGAACGGAAGCTACATTTATCTAGTGTATTACACAGGTAGGCATGTTCTCTTAGTTTAAAATAAATAAATAGGTACAACTCGTTGTATAAAAATATGATATATCTATTACATGAGAGCAAATTGCTTAGAAACCTTATACGGCCGTTAACATTCTTGTATGTTTAAGAAGACTAAGGAAATTACATTTTAATACAAGTTGATGGGTATAAGTATTTTATACATCAACCGTTATTTGTAAGTCTGATAAAAAAAAGAAAATGTTTAATGATTTATGTCTTGTCGCTGACTACGTTTGGTCAGAACGTGTCATTAAGTGGACAGAAGCAAGTCGTCTTTATTAAAAATAACTAAAATATATTTAGTAAAGTAACTATTTAAAAACCATGCCTAAAACGCACCAATGCTGGCGTCCTAGGTGAAAAACCTAATGCTTAACTGCACCTAACTCCGTCACGGGTGCATGCTTTACCAGATTATATAATACTAATAGTAATAGGAATTTATTTATTTTACACTTGAAAAGAGACAGGGATGAGAGTCCGCAACGATGTGGGAAATATAAAATAAAGACAATGCAAGTCCGAAATTTCTAAAGTATCAAAAGTAAGACACATCTTTAACGGGGTCATGCCAGGCGCAGCAAGTTTTCAATTTTTATATGGGTAAAAAGTATTTTAATATTATTTAATAATAACCTTCAAGACACATCAGTTTAAAAAGTCAGTTTTTCGCAAAAACATAGTAGGTCACCGCTCTTTTTAGTACTTGTACGACCTTTTTATGAATAAAACAGTACATGAAATTACATAGAATTAAGGAGTTATGTCCAGTTAGATGATCGAAAAAAACGTTTTTAAGATTTTTCTCTAAAAAGCCCTTGTATATATATTCTGTATACTTTTAACAATATTTTGACATGTCCTATTTGTCAGAAAAATATTTCGAAAACACTGTGTGGAGAAAAACGCGTTTTGAGCTTTAAAAACCCACACGAGTTTATAAATTAGAATTTAATTTTAGTATTAGTAATAGTAATTAACTTAAATTTAAAATGTTTTTGGTGGCAATTATTAACTACATTTAACATAAAATAAGTAATGAAACTTAAATTAAAATAAGTTATTAACCAGAGCATTTATCTGTTTTCTTATTTTAGTCTTAAGTTTTGGATTTAAGAGAATTTCAAGGTTGTTTCTAAAGATCAGAAAATTAAATTTGATTTATTAACATTTTAATTTAAATGTATGTTCCCAAATCTTGTGACTAATGCTATTAGCTTTGTTCGCGGGTCTAGTAATGAACTGATTCTGAACCAGAATCGAACTGGTTTAGAATTGTTTTAAAGCGCATGTCTAGTTATTTATTAGTTCGGAATTTTTATTTACCGCGAACGATTTTCTATACAGCTGAGGATGTATTCTAACCTAGCCTTTTGGTTAGGATTTTACATGGTTAAATTGGATACTACACAAAAAAAAAATAAATTCAATCAAAAAGGTAAATTCTTATACTGTCGAAAGCCACTCGAGGTCTCTCGGCGGAAGACGAGGGATTCCCTGCCTCCTCTCGTTTTTAACATAAGTATGTGTATTTAACTAAAGATACAATTTAAACAACAAGAAATGGTAAAATCTTGTAATATTGTCTATATGTTTTAATTAAATCTTTATGTTATTGCATACATACATTCATACGGAATACAATTAAAAATCCTTTGTTTATTTACGCTCAGAATCATAAAAAATATATTCAACAGGTATATTAACCCGCATAAAAAGTGGCAGAAATAAATAAAGTGTAATACAACGGTTTATTTCTGTACCACAAAAACAGGAAACAGCTGACCATGTCGACAATGCGCATGAAATTCCGAACTGAACTTTTAGTTCCAACAAAAATCCCAGGACTGCTAATCAGGTTTCGAACCGGTAACGAACTGATTCCATTGTAACCCGCGAACACAGAACTGACACTAAAAATTTAGGATTTTACTAACCGCAAACGCTGCTTTTTTCACTGCGCATGCGAATAGTCCCGGAACCGGTTCAGAATCAAACCCAGGAACAAAGCTATTACTAATCCTAAAATTAAATTCTAATTTATAAACGGCCTTAGTTGAAACATTTTTACAAATACGCGCATTTCTCCGAAACTATTTGACGGAATAAGTTTAAATTCTCAGAGAATATACTTAAATACACGTGCTTTCGAAATAGGCTTAAGAAAAAATTAAAGCGCATATAATCCTTTAATAATACTGCTATTCGTCTTGCTATACTGGGGGTGAATAGAAGAAAAAATATTCTAAGGGATCTGTTCAAAATGTTATTAAATTTTAAGTGCCTCTGTTTTAATTTTAACCTTAAAAAATAATAATAGAGTATGGGTAAACTCATCTATATTGATTTACATGAGTAAACCTAGTGATCCAAATCCTTTGGGGCTTATTAAATTTGATATTTTATTATTTACAAGTAAACTAGGTAAACTTCATATCATTCAATGGTACAAATCTCGCATTTTTGATGGATGTATTGCATTATGATTTAACACTCCTCATTTTATAATTGATTATTGTATGCACCAGTCGCTTTTATAATCTTTAGAAACATAAATAAGAGTTATTGTTTTACGTGTTTATGTTACCTAATTTTCACTTTAAATCATTAAAGGTCGATTAATGTCGGAGTATTGGTATCTCTAAGGGTAATTTGGAAAATAAATTATTTTAAAAAGCTTTTACGTGCCCAACGATTTATTCGTTTGATCGATAACCCAGATTGATGAGAAGATTGGTGTGATCTGGTAGCTAAGACATGCCTAATTATGTTTTAGTATTTAATACAGGGTGGCGCCTTTTTTGACCTTGCAGGGTGTAGCGAAAACTAAAAGAGACAGAACGAATCTGATTGCGCAATCCCGATTTAAATTTTTAAAACAAATTTAATGGTAGAAGTAAATCATGGCTAACTTAATTCGTTTTGGAGATACATAGTATTTTTCATATTTTGTTTAGTTGGCCAGGCACTTGTAACTCGCCTAATATAAGAAATAGAAAAACCTTTTAAATGGAGAAGTTTTCGGAATTTTGACGTATAATTCAGTGGCGTACCTATACTTTTTTCATTGACTTTATTTTTTTAAAAGTTATAACACTAGGTGGGGTTTTTTAAATGGAACATCCTGTAAATTTTATTACCAATTGAAAGGTCTTTTAAAATCCTTAAAAAATACAACATTTCATATATTTAATTTGTCATATTTTCTTAAATATGGCCATCGTCGGGAATGCGATAATAACCCTGTTTATTTTATTACCATTAAAAAGGCATTTTAAAGACCTTTAAGAATTTATCAAATTTAAAATAATTTCCTCTAGCAGTTTCGGAAATATGAGCTTCCAAATCTTAATGCGAATATCTACTATTTTTTAGATTTATATGGTCATATTTTCAAAACCATAGGAGATAAATATATTAAATGTTGTATTTTTAAACCATTTTAAAATATCGTATTTTGTTAAAAAGTCTTGATGATGACTATATTTCCAAAACTATTAAAAAATACATAAATTAAATGTGGCATTTCTTATGGATTTTAGCGAGACCTTTCAACTGATGATAAAATATACAGGGTGTTCCATTAAAAGAATACAACTTTGTGTTATAACTTTGAAATAAAAGTCAATGGAAAAATATGGGTACGCCACTGAATTCTGCGTAAAAATCCCTATAACTCTTCTATTTACATTTTTTCTACTTTTAATATCAAGCGAGTTACAGGTGCCTGGCCAAATTAAAAAAATTAAAAACACACTTCAAAACGAATTAAGTTATCCATGATCGACTTTCACCATTGAATTTGTTTCTAAACTCGAAATCGAGATTGCGCAATCAGATTTGCTCTATCTCTTTTAGTAGTCAACGAAAAGGCGCCACTCTGTACAATAAAACCGTTTATTATATTTATTTTTTACATAATTATTTTTATAAATTTTCACAAAATTTTCTTTGTCCGGTTTTTTTTGTTCAGGAGTGTATTTATTTTACTAGTGTATCCCGTATATAAATAAGAAAATGTTACACCTGCCTATATATCGCTTATTATAGCCAATTTTATCTTTAAGGATCTTTAAGGCCTATCATATCAATTTGTGATTATAGAATTCAACACTAGCGGTTTTCTTTATTATACCCATTTAACAAACTATTAGCAGCTTCGACACCTTTTTCACCAAATTACCATACTAATGGGCCCTAAACCAAAATGATGATGAGGCGAATGTTTTGTGCTACCCCAACAAGGTAAAGAAAGGATACTTAATGGTGGTTTTTGGGTATTTGGAAGGAATTTTAACTACTTCCTTATTAATAGTTTATGGACTTTCTTAACCTTGGTATCTATTATTAATATTTTTTATTACATTTATAAAAGATATTGGTATTTTCGCAAATTAAGTAGAAAATTGTTTTAAGTGTTTAACAAGTTTAAGCCACCTTATGATAATTTTGTACAGTTGTTTTTGCTGCAAGTTAGTAGCCATCAACCAAGTTTCTTCTTCTCAGATTTTATTGGGTTCTTTTAACACTTAATAAATATTAAATACAGTGTGTCCCAGAATAGGGGTTACAAGAGGACAAATGGACCAAAAATTACTGAATTTTTAAACGTTCTTTTGGGAAAACTGGTAGCATGGTCTAAATCTAATAAATACAAAGTTTTACTCCGATTGATAATATACAGGGCAAGGTCTAACTAAAAATATGAAAAACAACCAGGAGTAAAGTATGTTTATTTTTGAAAATAGGACAAAATTGTATAGGTAAATGTTGAAAGAATTAAATTTTATATCAAAATTTAAAGTCAAGTAATTAAAGTAAAAATATTTTTGGCAATTTTTTACAATATGCATTAACCGTTTTTTAATTACTTGGCTTAAAGCAGCAAATTTTTAAGAAATATTTAAAAGAAATATATTTTCCTTAAATACCCTTGCCCATAATTTACGTTGTAACGCGCAATGTAAAAAATTGACAAATCACATTTTTTGAACTCTTATGATTTAACTTCTCTCCAACATTTACTTATACAATGTTGTTTTATTATATAAAAATAAAAGTAGTGAAATCCTAGATATTTTCCATATTATTAGTTATAACTTGCCCTGTATATTACCAATCAAAGTAAAATGTTGTATTTATGAGTTTTGGACCATGAGACCACTTTTCCCAAAAGTTTGTTTTAAATTTTAGAAATTTTTGGTCCATTTGTCCTCTTGTAACACCTATCCTGGGACACACTGTATATTTATGCACAGTATAATATCTTGCTTAGGAATATCCAACAACCCAAAGTCGGTCTATATAAGGTCACGACATTTGGCCATATTGCTTTGACGTGTTATGACGTCACATCTCCCATTTTTCGGCCATGTTGTTCAGTGCCGGAGATATACAGTTTATTGTATTATTGAAACAACCGTTTACACAACAGGTTTTAATTATTAATAAGTTGTAAATTCTTTTACTTTAAATAAAAACATTTGGAATTACATCTTTCAACAAATATCACTTCCAAAACAATGCAAAATGAAATGCGCAAATTCTAGACGCTACTAGATTCATCATCAGCTTTGATTTTACCCAGTCTTGCCAACTTTTCTCCGTGGAGTGCCCTTCCTTACGTCCCCGACTTTGAATCGCCTTAAAGTTGAGGATATATCGCAACCTTATAAATATAAACTAACCTTGCCAACCACCAACAAAGATAAACGACTGGTTTCGTATAAAAAAAAACTAAAACAGCACTCTTTAAAATATAATTTCCTTGAATCTGAAAATGATCAATGTAGAACAACCTTTACAAAACATCTTGGCACTGGCGTGGTCAAGAATTGGATTTAGGGAGAGTTTACCATTAAAAATTATTTAAACTTGAAAAACAAATCTTTTTCTTTAGGTATTAATATAAAATTATTTCGGGTAAGTATTAGAGTTATGGCTACACGCCAAAAATAAATTAAAATCCTTAAAAATCAAAAAAATTTAAACAAGTAACTAGAGATCTATTTTATACCAAAAACTATATTTTCTCTAATTTACCTTCTATGGACAATAACCGTTCTTTTTATCTATTTCCAAAATTTTTATTTTTAATTTTTATTTTGTAATGTTTAATAAAAAAGATTACCAATATTTATAAAATCAGAAAGTTAATCATAAGTATCTATAGAGACAAGAGAAGTGATAAAAACATTCAGCTATCCGGTTTACAATAATTCTCGATTCGAAGTCAATCGATCATGTTTAAAGCGCGCATTTAGTCTTAAATGGCGAATTGCAATTATAAATCATAATCAATTAAAATTATACCAAGGATGTCCTAATTTATTCAACTATATATATATGCAAATAGGCGCACAGAACAATATAGTACAGAATTCCACGAATTGCAGCATGGTAAATCTGTATGTTGGCGTATTTATGTTCTGATTTATTTATGTTGAATTCAGCGCCGTTAAGACGCTGTTCTATCGTATCTTTAGTCCGGTTAAATTAAGAATTTTTACCAGTAGGTACAGACGAAAACTGTTAATAAATAATATTATCTGGCTTTTCTTCAGAATAAAGATATTTAATAAATATTTTAAGAAACCTAAATTTTTTATGTATGTGAATTATGGAGAGGTATTTAGACCAGGTCGTATGGGGGCCAATGTATCAAAAAAAATCAAATTCTCATGGAATTTTTTTGCAGAATCATGTTTCGGTCAGAACTTTTTAAATCGCAACTGTTTTGACAGTTAAGAAATAGTATATTGTGCAACACGTTTTGAAAACTCTTTGCACACAAGTATGACGTTATTTATACGAGCCGTAGGCGAGTGCTACAAGTCATACTAGTGTGCAAAGAGTCAGTTTTAAACTTGTTGCAGACGATACTTTTTCTTCGACAGCAGAAAATGAGGATTAATAGGTGATTTTTATTATTTTAATTCTTTTTACTTTGGACAGGACTGTGCAAAAAATTTTATACGCCGTGAGAAATGATTTCACACGCTTATGTCAAAACAAAATAACAGAAACTAAAATATTTTTGACTGGTTGACACTAACAAGGTTGACTCCTTGTTTGACCACCGAACAGTGCGGACTATAAAGTTCTTCCCGGAGTGGCGGTTAGTGGTGCCGTATGAACGTTTTTTACCGTCGGGTATCAAGGAAATATTCACGCTAAATTGACGGCATCTTTTTTCTAGATCTAAGCGCTGTGAGCGAAGATTCCTATAAGCTGATGGTATCCTGTTTGGTGGTGAACACGAGGTAATTCTAAAATGGCGGGAAATAGATGGGCGTACCATGGGAACTGTCAGTAATGAAAGTGAAGGTTATACGTAACACCAGTAGCAGGTCCTGGTTTGACAGCCGACAATTTATGCATTGCATTGATTGTAGAACTGTTTTTGTTTTCTTTTGGCATTTCTAGGAGCTACGGGCTCGATTATCCAGATTTTCCGCCGACGAAGCCCTGAAAAGCATAGTCCGGAAGGGGGAGATTGGTGGATTGGACCTGAAGGGACCAAAAGCAAGAAAAAAGTAGAGAGAGAGAGACACTAACAAGGTTGACATCATACATCATGTAAAATTAGTCATTTTCAGATCCTGTTTGATTGGCGTTTTTAGAAACTTTTAATAGGGGTCGTGAAAAAAATTGCGTCACAACTAAAATTTTATTTTGTTTTGACTAATTTTCCACCAAAAATACCTCTTACTCGAAAACGGCTCGTTTTATCGATGTCAAACAGGAGTACCTTTTTTTAGCAAAAGGTTTAAACTACCCAAAAACATATTTTTTGTGTCTTCACCATACAGGGCGTAAAAAATATTATCAATAATGTGCGAAAACTAGTCCGTCCCTGGCAAACTAAAGAAGCGACATAAGAGTCAAGGGCACTATTTTAAGAGGTCTTTACTAGTATGCATCGTACTAAAATATTATCAAATTATACAGAGCGCTTTAAAAGTTATTCACGAAAAATCGATTTCTAGCTGCCCCCTTTAGGGGATCATATCTCCGCAGGGGGGCTTAAACGGAAAAATTTTATAGGAACTTGTCGTGTTATTTTCATCTGTTCCATACGTGTGCGAGAGATTTCCCACATTTTCCCGGACACCCTGTATAAACAGCACCCATATCGACTCTAAAGGTGTCGCGGTTAAGGGGAATACACCTGCCCGATCTGGATGCTGTTTATATGGAGACCATATTTATACAGGGAAAATGCAAAGATTTTTGGGAATTTAAAACAAGAAAATACACGTTGTTTAGAAAATAAAAATATATCTGGGAAGTCAAAATTGTAAAATCGCTTACTCAATTGTTACAAAAGCTTTAAGAATTCTGTAAAAAGAATACATCATTTCAAATT
The DNA here is from genome assembly GCA_014170235.1 of Listronotus bonariensis. Classification (NCBI taxonomy): domain Eukaryota; kingdom Metazoa; phylum Arthropoda; class Insecta; order Coleoptera; family Curculionidae; genus Listronotus; species Listronotus bonariensis. The sequence goes on along the minus strand of JACEGR010006797.1, from coordinate 25,317 downwards.
TTTCATATTGTTTTACAATATTTAAATGGTAAAGTTGGGCAACATTGCTTATTTTCAATTGTTTATATGGTTATAACTTAATAAATATTATTTTCTCAAAAATGTATGTAGTCATTTTTAGTGGACAATAAGTCAAAAAATAAAATAAAAGTTTAGTAGTAGAAAAATTTTGACCAAAATTCGAGCTGGCAACAGGGGTCGTCGAAATCAGCATTTTATTCGGAACATGATTCCGCAAAAAAATTCTATGAGAATAATTTTCGATACATTGGCGCCCATACGACCTGGTCTTATTCTGCTCTTGTAATATTATATTAAAAATTAGGATTACTTTAAAAGAAATAAATTATTAACGAGTTATTAAATATAAAACAATTGTTTCCATTAAGGTTATATGAAAAATAAAAATTAAAAAAAATACAGAAAAGGTTACAATCCCCAAACATAGGTCCAAGGGCTTCCGGTTGAAATTATTTTATAACTAGCTGACCCGGCAAACGTTGTTTTGCCATATAAATAATTTTTGAGATGTTAAGGGTGGACAACCCTTATCACTAAGGGGTATGAAAAATAGATGTTGGCCGATTCTCATACCTACTCAATATGCTCACAAAATTTCATGAGAATCGGTCAAGCCGTTTCGGAGGAGTACGGGAACGAACATTGTGACACGAGAATTTTATATATAAGATAATCTAATCATAAAATAAGTTCTTAACAAGGCTGCTAGACGTAAACTGATCCTTGGATGCGCCCTAAAAATGTGGAAAACTTTTTATTAAAAATAACTGATGATGTGACTTTGACATTACTTGTGGTAAATTAATTAAGTAGTAAAAGATACATCTTTAGGTAATATAACCAGTTAAAAGATGAGAAATGGTAGATGAAAGTGGTAAGTCATATTTACTATGTTTATTTTCTTAACTGGTTATGATACCTAAATTTATATCTTTAACAGTCAATTAATTTTACAAAAATAATGTCAAGGTCAGATCATCAGTCATTATTAATAAAAAGTTTTCCACCTTTGAGGCGCGTCCAGGGGATCAGTTCACGTCTGGTAGCCTCATTAGAAACTTATTTAAGAATTATATTATTATAAAATAATTTCGACCAAAAACCCTTAAACCCCTGTTTAGGAGATACAAACTTTTCTGTAGTCATCATCCGTCGTCACCCCATTTTTACGCGCGGGCGCCAAACGATATATCGGCATTATCGGGACTAATTTATCAACGCGGTGTCTAGGTTTCCGGTTTAAACTATAGGGAGCACAGTGAGGGACGGTGAGCCAGTTTTAAATTTGGTCAAGGCTTTAAAAATACGCATGCTCATAAACGAATGAATAAAGGAGGTAAAATTCGGTTGCAATTAATTATATTTGTAATTTAAACGATATTTTTACTAAATTATGGGATCCGTACTGTTGGTTGTACATGGGTCTGTGTATTTCTAATATTTTAAAACTTTAAAATTTATAATTGGGCTTATAAGTTTGTAAAATATTGCCCATAATTCCTCAATATGTCTATGAATCTAAACAAAATTCTATTTAATATTTGAACTGTCTGGTCTACACTTCAGTTTTCACAGTAATCTTATTGCCGTGTTCAGATTTGATTATCAACTGTTAGTTGGCCTTGTAAAAATTGAATTAATTGGTCGTGGCTTCAGCTCGCATTAATTATAAGCCTTTTAATTCATACTTTTTTTTGTTATTTATTTACAACCATTTGTATCCGCATAGCTTGATCTTCATATAACAGGACAAAAAATTGCGCTTTGGAGATCATGGGCGTTGTCTTTAAAAAATGTATAAAATTGTTATACAGTATGTCCGCCAAACTTGTCTACATATGGGAAACTTTTTTAATATTAATTTTACAAAAAAAGTTTTGCATGGTCTAAAACCTAAAACGCCAGCATAATATATATATATATATATATATATATATATATATATATATATATATATATATATATATATATATATATATATATATATATATATATATATATATATATATATATATATATATATATATATATATATATTTTTTTTGTCGTTTATGAGGTTTCTCAAAAATTTGAATTATACCTAAGTGAATACTACCGGATGTCAAGTTATAAATTTACATCGCCCTAAACTTTATTATTTCTTATCGTAAAAAGAAATAAATATATCAGTTTGTTGGAATAATTGTGTAGTTTTTAAGTCAATAATTAGATTTTTAATATCTCCGAATATGTACAGGATAGGACAAAAAGTATATATTTTTTTTAAAGGGATATCCTATATATTATTTTACTAATAAAAAGACCTTTCAAAGAGGTTTAAAAAATACTCCATTTGATATACCTATTTTCAGTAGTTTCGGAAATATGGTCATCCAAATCTAAAGAATAAGTATAAAATTTAATTATGTAGGTAGGGTCCGCGCGTTTAGTAAAGAGGCCACCGACGTCATAATTTTCTGCGCAAAATCTCCTCTTATTCCCTCATCCTGTATTTAAAATGCTATTTATTTTTTAAATCAAATCTTTAAAACGCCAACTTCCTAGGTAACGATACGAAGCCCTCAAAACCGCGATTGAAAGAGAGTTACAGAAGATTTCGCGTAGATAATGATGACGTCGTTGGCCTCTTTACTAAACGCGCGGACTTTTAGGTTATATTACAGCAATAATATACCTGCTCAATGCCCAATAATTTTATTTATAGCCATATTTTCAAAACCATTAAAAATAGTCCCATAATATATGATGTTTTTGTAACGTTCTTTAAATTATCTTTTAAATGGGGGTTTAATATACAGAAAGTTCCATTTTAAAAATTCACACTTTTTGTAGTAGCCTGTATAAAGTAAAAGAAAAAAGAACTCCGATAAAGGATACGGATACTACAAAAATATTCTGATAAAATGGTGTTTTTATTTGTTTTATACGTTAAAAAATAAAAAGTTAGGGAATGTAAGTTTATTACATTTCTAATGGAAATTAAAACTAATTGAGAAATGTGTATGAAATTTGGTATTTTTAAGGTTTTAAAAATATCTTTTTATCTTTATATCTTAAGAGATAATAAAAATCCGAATACTAATTCGAAAACTGCATAAATAACCCATAAAACTAATTTTTTGACTATTTTGTACAATAAAAAAAGTTAGAGGGAGTGTAAATTCATAACTTGGCACCCGTTACCTTTATGTTTGGAAATATTTAAAAAATATAAGTATAAGATGTTTAGGATTAGCTTTTACATATGCATACTTGTTTATTTACACAAGAAAACTTTGGTTTATTGGTTTTCTGCTCTAACAATGGGAATTTGGTTGTTTAGTTGGTACATAAGTTCCAACTTATTCGCTGTTTTAACAGTTTTTAAGTTTTTTTTTAAATATAATTTTTTTTTTTGATATTGTTACATATAAAGGTACTTTCTTCTTGAGCAAAATTCATATTTTTACAGAAATCTATTTAATTTTTTTCTCATTGGGTATGGTTTCTGGGAAAAGTTGAAGCTGAATTAAAAAATATATATTTTTTTATATATAAAATATTTTTTACAGTAAAATAAAAAAAAATCTTTTTTAAAATAAACGCGTTAAAAAGAATGGCCTACACGAAGATGTTATTTGGCACCCAAAAAAAATGTTCATAAATATTTTAAAATTATTCAAAAACTTATCGAAATTTTAAATAAAAATAAATTTAATTTTTCTAAAATACATTATAACGAATCTTTATAATGTTTGCATATAATTTACAAATAAAAACATTTATCTTAGTTTACGCTTTTCAGGCAATCATCTGCAGAACCTACGAAAAAAAGATTTTTCCCGCCTATCCTGTTTTAATAATAATTAAAAAAGAAATGATAACTTAAACGGTGGATAAACAATATTAAAAAAAATATTCAGTAAATAAAAACTACATAACAGAGTAAAAGCCCGTGTGCGGTAGACCTGCGTCATTTTGTAAAAGCCGAAAGTTTGTCAGCGCATGCTCCTAACATAGTTAGACGCGATGAAAGACTTTAAATCTTGTTTATAGTGGCTTTGGCAGGTACCAGGTACAAAAGGTTAATTAACTGAAACATAACTTTCGTCATTTTGTAAAAGCTGAATTTTATATATGGTATTTCCCTAGTCGGCAGATAGTTTTGACAGTTTTAACCCCTTGGCAAACAAAATTTTTGTGTGGTCCCATGGTCCGATGAATTTCAATATTTCTGTAATTTTACAATATATGACAAGAAGTCTTATGTAAGAGTTGTACGATTTTTAGCTAGGCATGTCCTAAAATGATTTTGATGTATATAGAGTGTTCCAAACAATATTTTTTTATAAAACCTACCCCATAGCAATAACTTTCTTTTTGGACACTCTGTACACATTGAAATATTTTTAGGACATGCCATTTGAAAACCCTACAAGTCCTATATAATATTTTTTATTATATCTTGTTGAATAACAGAAATAATGGACTTCCTCGGATCATTGGGCTACCCCAAAATATTTGTCTGTCGAGGGGTTAGAACTGCCAAAACTGTTTGGCGACTGAGGAAATACCTTCTTATAGGTACCCAAGTGGCATAATGTAAAATTCAGCTTTACACAATAACAAAAGTTAAGTTTTAATTTATTAGGTTTGGTACCTGGTACCTGCCAAAGCCCCTATGTGTCAAACTTCATAGTTTCCCATGGCTTTTACCTATGTTGGAAGCATGATTTGACAAAATTTCAGCTTTTACAAAATGACGAAGGTCTGCCACTCACGAGCTTTTGGACTATAATAAAGCTGTTTTATTTGAAGCAATTTAAGAATATTTTTTTGTTGTCTGTAGACCCCAAGAATTTGGTAGGACATTTATAATCAGTATATTTTGCAACCAAAGAAATAAATATCAAAGTGTTTATAAAATTTATGGCCTTTTAACTAAGTACTTATTAATCAAATTAACTTTTATGGTGTTGTTTTGTTTTCATCATCAGCATCATGACTGGGCTACAAAGAATAATGTTCGCTTAATAATCCTCCCATTACGGTACATAACATGCAACTGTGTAGTTTAATATTCAGTTAAGTTTAGTTTAATTCCTAAAACCTATTATTTATTCAAATAAATTATTTTTAGAGCACGGTATAACCATGTAAACATAAAAAGCTGACTATTGTATTCAGTCCTGTGCAGCGACGCTGAAGAAATTTATAAGGTGAACATTTTATACATTTTAAAGGACTTCCATCTAATACCATTTTTTCGGACAATTAGATTGTCGATTAAATTGACTTAAAATCTGATTCACCGTTCATACAAACAAATAAAAATTGTATATTTTAATTTAATTTAATTTTATATTCTTGACGTACTTGTGTCAGTATCAAGCTGCTTGCATTTAGACTAACGCCAAAATTGATCAAGGCGTCCACATTAACCCATTTGCTTTCTTCGAATCAAGTCAAGCGGTCTTGACCATTCAATCAGCTTAAATTGGTCAACTTGACTCCACCGCAAACCACGATCTGGTTGTCAATCTTATCAAAATGTTTATCAATGAGCGCATGCAGCAAAGTGTAGCGATGCAGTGCTTTAATACAGCAGTATAGCATTATATTTTTTCTTGATTTCTGAATTATTTGTCAACCCAACCTTATTCTGGTATTAAAACTATAAAAATTTCTAAAAGTTCAACTATTAGAGCAATACTATTCCGATTTCTGATAATATTAAAAAGCACATTTCCTTTATCGGCTTCGTTAATAAGTTGTAATAATAAATTGTTCTATGTTCATGCAAAGTTTACCTTTAATAATAACTTTGAAACGTCAACCAAAATAAAATTTTAAAAAGCTTCTGCTTTGAGAAATTAGCTATTACCACGTATTTTTGATTTCCGATTGTCCTAAAGGGAAACCCGAACATATTCTGTGATATAATTTTTAAACTATTAGCTTGACTATTCTTATTGATGGTGCATGTAAGATGTGGTTTATATAAACTTACCAATAATCCTACTCTTAGAAGAGAGCGATTTTCTTATCTCAACGAGACACACATCACAGCTTCTGCTTCATGAAATTAGCTACTACCTCGTATTTTTGATTTCCTGGGATTGTCCTAACGGCGAACCCGATTATGTTCTGTGATATAATTTATCAACTATTAGCTTGACTATTCATATTGACAGTGAATGCATGATGTGGTTTATATAAACTTACCAATAATACTACTCTTTTAATGAGCTTTTCCCTTCTTACCCAACGACAAGCTGGGAGTTTAGGAATATTATCACAGGTTTTGCTTTAACAAATTAGCTATTACCTCCTATTTTTAATTTCATAGAATTGTCCTAACGGTGAATCCGATTATGTTTTGTGATATAATTTTTCAACTATTAGCTTGACTATCCTATTGATGATAAATGCAAGATGTGGTTTATACAAAGTTACCAATAATACTACTCTTTTAATAAGCTTTTCCCTTCTTACCCAACGACAAGCCGGGGGTTTAGAAATATTATCACAGCTTTTGCATCAAGACATTAGCTATTACCTCGTATTTTTAATTTCTTAGGAGTGTTTCAACGGGAAACCCGATTATGTTCTGTGATATAATTTATCAACTATAGCTTGACTATCCTTATTGATGGTGAATGCAAGATGTAGTTTATATAAACTTACCAATAATACTTCTCTTTCAATGAGCTTTTCCCTTCTTACCCAACGACAAGCTGGGGGTTTAGGAATATTATTACAGCTTTTGCTTTAACAAATTAGCTATAACCTCGTATTTTTAATTTCTTAGAAGTGTTTCAACGGGAAACCCAATTATGTTCTGTGATATAATTTATCAACTATAGCTTGACCATCCTTATTGACGGTGAATGCAAGATGTGGTTTATATAAACTTACCAATAATACTATTTTTTCAATGAACTTTTCCTTTCTTACCCAACGACAAGCCGGGGGTTTAGAAATATTATCACAGCTTTTGCTTCAAAAAATTAACTATTATTTCGTATTTTTAATTTCCTAGGAGTGTTCCAACGGGAAAACCGATTATGTTCTGTGATATAATTTATCAACTATAGCTTGACTATCCTTATGGTGAATGCAAGATGTGGTTTATATAAACTTACCAATAATACTTCTCTTTCAATGAGCTTTTCCCTTCTTACCCAACGACAAGCTGGGGGTTTAGGAATATTATCACAGCTTTTGCTTCAAAAAATTAGCTATTACCTCGTATTTTTAATTTCTTAGAAATGTTCTAACGGAAACCCGATTATGTTCTGTGATATAATTTATCAACTATTAGCTTGACTATCCTTATTGATGGTGAATGCAAGATGTGGTTTATATAAAATTACAAATAATACTACTCTTTCAGTGAGCTTTTCCCTTCTTACCTAACGACAAGCTGGGGGTTTAGGAATATTATCACAGCTTTTGCTTTAACAAATTAGCTATTACCTCGTCTTTTTTATTTCCTAGGATTGTCCTAACGGGAAACCCGATTATGTTCTGTGATATAATTTATCAACTACTAGCTTGACCATCCATATTGATGGTATATGCAAGATGTGGTTTATATAAACTTACTAATAATACTACTCTTTTAATGAGCTTTTCCCTTCTTACCTAACGACAAGCTGGGGGTTTAGGTATATTATCACAGCTTTTGCTTAAATAAATTAGCTATTACCTCGTATTTTTAATTTCCTAGGATTGTCCTAACGGTGAACCCGATTATGTGCTGTAATATAATTTAACAACTATTAAATTGACTATCCTTATTGATGGTGAATGCAAGATGTGGTTTATATAAACTTACCAATAATACTACTCTTTCAATGAGCTTTTCCGTTTTTACCCAACGACAAGCTGGGGGTTTAGGAATATTATCACAGCTTTTGCTTTAACAAATTAGCTATTACCTCGTATTTTTAATAACCTAGGATTGTTCTAACGGGGAACCCGATTATGTTCTATGATATAATTTATCAACTATTAGCTTGACTATCCTTATTGATGGTACATGCAAGATGTGGTTTATATAAACTAGAAATCACCTAGCTGTCGCGGAAAATAATATTTCATACAAATTTGACCTAGTTAATTTATGTTTACTCTAGTTTCGTGCAACTGCTACCTCATAAATCTTTAAGTCGTGTGGCTAGTAGTAGTTAATATAAACAAAAGATAAACTGTTAGCTAAAATAAAAGTTTTTAAGTAAAAATATTTTACATAATCACATATATATTTACTTATGTACGTTTTGTTATTTCACATTATACAATCTCCAACATAAACATGTTTATATACAAATAAATGTTGTAGATATGCTATACAGGGTCAGGGCCGGATATAGAGGTGTGGGGGCCCCGGGACAATGGGCTTGTGGGGGCCTCCTTAAAGTAAGACTGAATTGATTTTCTACCCAAAAAAAAAATGAACAGGCAAAAAAAAAGATCCTTAGGAATAAATAAGTAACGGGATTTTTAATTGAAGACCAAACAAAAAGAAGGTTCTTATCAATAAAATATGTACCATTTCCTCATCGTGGGGGCCACTGCCTCGCTTGCCCCCTTTAAATCCTCTGTACAGGGTATCCCATTTTGGTTGCAACAGAGGGTTATCTCAGTTATTATTAAAGATAGAAGCTGGCGGTTTCCGTGAATCTTAGCCACTTTTTTTTGTGAAACGAAAGATGTCATAAACAAAGCCGTCATAGTTATCTTAGTTTCTGAGCTACAGGGCGATTTTGAAAATTTTCCATTTTCAGGTACTTTTTGTATCTCAGTTGGCTAAAAACCTATTAAAAAGGTAAAAACGGATTCTTATATACCTTTTTTACATAGAATGCAGTGGCGTAGACAGAACTTTTTAAATATTATTGTTTTTGCAACATTGACCAATGCTGCTTATTTTTAAAGGAACACCCTGTATATTGGACAAGATGTTTGTTTGTCGTTTTACAAACTTTTCAAAAATAGATAACAGTATGGGTTTGTTTTCTTCAGCAATGACAAAATTTACAAATTTCCATATTTTATATCCAAAATTTTGCAGTAGGCCATGAAAAACAAATCAGTTAACAATTTATGTATTTAACCCATCAACCTCTTAGGGTTATTAGCGCAAAACAATCAGTTACATATAAATAGGTTTACTTATTGATTAATGTAGTGGTGTAATATTTTTCTTTGTTATACATATAAAATTAGGTATGTAGCACTATTTTAAGCAAAATTAATAATTATTTGTAAATAGTTTTTATTAAGTTATTTTTTAGATTTATTGTCAGCAAAATACATTTACTTTATTTTAATTCAGAGATATTTAAAACTAAATGCATGCAATTGCATTGGGTTAAAAATTTAAAAACCATAGTTTTAACAATAAAAAAATAGTAGCAATAATGGAAAATGTCAGTAAATATTAAAAATTATCAGATGTTTTTGAATGAAAATACATTACGCTAACAAAAATTAAAAAAATACTAAAAACCATTAATTAATTAAAAAATTTGCTTAAGATAGTGCTACCAACCTAGATTTATATATCAAAAATAAAAATAAAAAACATTATTAAGTTTAATAGTAAATTCCAGTTTGAAAACTCGTGACGTAAGTACCACTACAGTAATCAAGTCAATAAAAAAACTGTTAACTAATTAGTTTTGCATGGCCTGCTTCAAAATTTTGGATATGAAATATGAAATTTAGAAATATTGTCGTTGTTTATCAAAGTCGGTTTATATAAGGTCGCGACATTCGGCCATATTGCTTTGACGTGTTATGACGTCACATCTCCCATTTTTCGGCCATGTTGTTCAGTGCCGGAGATATACAGTTTATTGTATTAGTAGAACAACCGTTTACACAACAGTTTTTAATTATTATTAAGTTGTAAATTCTTTTACTTTAAATAAAAAACATTTGGAATTACATCTTTCAACAAATATCACTTCCAAAACAATGAAAAATGAAATGCGCAAATTCTAGACGCCACTGGATTGATCATTAGCTTTGATGTTACCCAGTATTTTCAACTTTTCTCCGTAGAGTGCCCTTCCTTGCGTCCCCGACCTCGAACCGCCTAAAAGTTGAGGATATGTCGCAACCTTATAAATATAAACTAACCTTGGTTGTTTATGAAAAACAAACCCATAGTGTTATATATTTTTGAAAAGCTTGTAAAACGATAAACTAGTTTTTACAAATATACAGGGTGTTCCATAAAAAAACAGATCCGCTTAAGAGCCGCCTGTTTCAAAACTTTATTTTTAAAATTTTAAGTGGGTTAGGTTCAGGAAACCTTTTATCTAAATTACCATTACATCGTTCTTATTAGAATTTTTTTAAAACAAAAATAATAATATATATATTTTTTAAACCAAGTGTTGATTTTTATGTCGGCTGCTATATATTTTATTTAAGCAAAAACAAAAAATATAATCATGCCAATGCAATGAAAAATGAGAGTCTCAGCCTAAATCTAGATTATCATAATTACAATGCAAAATTTATATCTAGAACATAAAGATTCGAATACTAATTTATCATAATTTATTTGTTCTCTGGCAGTATTTGAATCTACCTAATCATATTTTATAATAACTATGTGTTCTGGTAACCTTTTGAAGCTATTGTGTATTAATAAAAATGTCAAGTGCATATATTGTTAAGTAATGAGGAATTGTTAAAAATATATCAAAACTCTAGTAAATAAATTACACAATGAACAAACTTGGGTGTACATCTTACAGAAAAATAAAAGCTATGGCTTGCCAGAGAATAAAGCCTACTAATACTTATTTGGTGCTTTCTTGTTTGGGTACCTAATAAAATTTTACTTCTTTTGACTTTTTTATTCTGGCTTGGTCACCTAAACAAAATGCGTAATTATTTCTTCTTGTTTGGTACCCTAAAAGTGTGCATATAATTTAATAATATAGATAGGCATATTTATTATAAGTTTATACAATCGCTGTAATGCGCATTGGCCAAATGTGAATTTGAAAAAAAAACATGTGTAAAGACTCTTAAATCAGTATTAGTCTTTTTGCATTACAAGAGTTTTGTTATTAATACAGAGTATAGATGGGAAGCCATGCTTGGTTTTAGCACACATTATCAGAATACCCAGATGCTAAAGTGCGGCAAAATACGCTTACTTGTTTCTATGACCTTGAGAAAGAATAAATGGAAAATCTGCACCAATGCATAGATCGTAATATCTTTAATTTGTAAAGGTTAAACCGCACCAAGGCGCCAAGGAGAGATAGACTTTAATAGTAATTAATTATGCCGCTTTTTTATGTGGGGAAAACGAGACAAAAGAATAATACACGATTTAAAATTACATTTTTCTTTATTAAAAAATATTACAAACTAAAAATTTTACCCATGCTTTGAAGGGTAAAATATTGTTAGTAGATGTCACGTTTAGATCAATTTATTTAAAAGAAAAACGTTGTCTAAAAACTGCTTATTAAATTAATTAAAGGTATTCCGTTTTACTAGCTTAATTGTTTAATAAAAAGTTTTGTGTACCTGGGGATTAAAACAAAATAATTGAAAGCAGGGTAATAAGAGTTTCTAAAGAAACCCCGACGCAATCTTTTAAAGTAATGCAGATGTTGCCATAGTAATAGGAGTATGTTATTCTTTTGAATATCTGAGAAAACACCTAATTTTTCTTTATTTGAAATATAGCCTTTCAAATGGTAGTGCAGCTATAAATAAAAAAAATAGTTTCCTTCCTTTAGGCACATGTCTAAGTATTTTGTAAAAACTTTGTTTTAATGTTAAATAGTTTTAAAAAAATATTACTTTTTTAAGATTTATTTAATATTTACTTGATAAAATAGTATTTTTTTGAAAGGTTCTCAGAATTGTCTGTATTTCTTGATGATAATGGCTTAAAAAATATTTTCGGCACGGTAGCGTTAAATAGAAGTTTCATTGCGGATGACGAGATAGAAATAAATATTTTCAAAATGTACTCCGCACAATTTATAATTCATCAGATCCTCTCTTCCGGCAGACTTAAGCCAGACCTTTGCGCTAAAAATATGTTTTTATTATAGAAAAACCATCCACATAATTATCCACATATTTTTTTGTAAATAGAACTTACCACATCAAGAAAATACTTTTAATGCATTTTTATATTAAAAGTATTATGGTTACGTGAACATTGATGTGCCCGATAATATCTATAGCGTGCACATCAACATGTACGAACTAATTAAAAATAACTTTATAATATTTACCTCAAGTGGTCCTCTGGGAATCTAAAAGTGATTTTCTGCTCCCGGTACAGTATAAATATACACATAAACGGTAAAATAATTTAAGAAAACACTATACTTACACTTAAATAATAATAAAAATAAAGTTCACAAACAACTAAACACAATTAACTAACTTATGCTCACGTTCTTTACCAATAAAAATATGGGACTAACTGACACCTAGTATTCTGATAATTTGTGGTTTTAGTTAGTAAAATCTTTTTTAAATTCCTTAATTAAACTCAAGAGTAATACGCACTTTATAAATCCATATAGGAATTATATCTCCACCTTAAGGATACCAAACAAGAAGAAATAATTATGGATTTTTGTCGATGTGACTAAACCAAAAACAAAAGGTCTAAAAAGGTAAAATTTAATTAGGTGCCAAAAAGAAGTTTCGAAACTAACATAGGCTACTTATTTATCCCATAACTAAAGAAAGTCATTTTTAAAACTTTTATATTGATTTATTTTAAAGAGAGGTCATCTTTAATATTGATTCCATTTGTACAAGATAGATGTTTACACTCATTTACCAAGATGTCCAATTATATCATAGCAAAGTGCCGTAATTAGGAGCTCTTTATTGAAAAGTTTGAAATTTATTAAAATTTGCAATTTGGGTACAATTTTAATTAAATTAATTTTTATTTTTTCGTTACCTAAACAAATATAAACAAAACGAACTTTCTTATAGAAAGTTCTTGAGCTCTACGAGAGAGATTGCAGCGACGTTTCGTCTTTGAAATACCATCGTTAACTTTGGAATAGGAAATAAATAATATAGAAAAGAAATAAGATACGTTGAATTCAATAAAGTTTATCCATATATAAATAAAGTTGTGTCACTTATAAGTGTAAGGGGGTACAAGAGGATGCGCTTGCATCCCTCTGACTTTTCAGTATATATGCACGCAAAAGAATCTTTTGCGCTGATTAACATGGTAATGTCAGAAAATTTAGGTCACGTGATATGCGACAAAAAGTACCTTTTTTTAAATGGAATGATAAAATTTTAATTTTATTTTTGCATTTTTATATCACGTTTGCATTTTACGTAAAATTCTAGTTAAAAAATTGTAATAAACTTAATTCTAAAGTTAGTCGTTTTTGAGATATTAGCAGTTAAAAATTGCAATTTCATTATTATGTGCTGATTATGTCGGCCCTATTGCTAACTTCTCTTGTAATAAGAGATACGACTCCGGTTAAATTAGCAAATAGTTGTACTTGTTTTATGCTAATTAACAGGGCCGTATTAGGGTATGAGGCGCCCTAGGCTAGAATTCCTAGAGCGCCTATTTCTCGTACAAAGAAAAAAATTTTGAAGAGCAAAAAAAAAAAAAAGGTCATTCTCTCCTTTTTGCCTCTATTTTATTTATATCCCCGCAGAAAGATTAGTTCTAATCCCCACCCGACCCTAAACTTTTTAGAAACGTCTCTGTGTAGCGCCTATTACTTCCCTATCTGGCGCCTATTTTTTTCATGGCGCCCTAGGCTGTAACCTAGTCAGCCTAATGGATAATACGGCACTGCTAATTAATATGGTAATGTCAGAGAAACAATTCAACATCTAGATCACGTGACAAAACTTTAACTCTTTATATATTAGCATAGATGGGGACAATGCCGATACATATTTTTTACTGAAATTGTTTATTTTGAGTCTGAATTTGGTTTCTTCGGTTTAGTTTTAGTTTTTTTTCTGCGCAATACCTACCAGAAGAAGTAAAAGAATTAGGAGTTGCATTTAATATATAATTCAGAAAAAATTGTTTTTTTTTAAGTTTACTTTTATTTTAAAGGTCAAAGCTGCAGCAAAGGTTTTGCTTGTGGATGTACTGGCCATAGGTCTCATATGCTAACAATACTCAAGGGAAGAGTTTTGTTCTAGGTCTTCATAGTTTTGTTATAGTCGATTAATTTTATGTTTAAGTACTAATAATAAAAGATTTTTTTATAGTCTTTTGTTAAATTACAATACAGGTTTGAAAATGAACTGATATATTTGTGCAATACCAGATTGTACATAAGTATTATTTAAGATTGTTGCCTCATCTGATTTTATCTTAGATGCAGGTCGTTACATAGTAAATGAGAGAGAATTTCTTAAGGCAATAAACATTCACATATGCAATTATAACTTAAGGTATTAAAATATTTTTATTAAATGATTCATAAATCGGAATTTATACATTTTATGTTATAAAGATTTTTTGCATTTTCCCAGAGGTATACAGTGACCTATGTCTCATATTTATATATACATATTTTTAAATAGTTAACTGTCGTCATTGCTTGATTGTGACGTATTTAAACTTGTTTACTTTTAAATATGTATATATATATATATATTTTTATTTTACTATTAAATATATATATATTTTTTATCTTTAAACAAACCACGAAGGCTAAAAGCCTAAATACTAACGTACCCTGACGTGGGTGTCTTAAGCGAGGTAAGAGGGAGTTTGTTGACACGGGACTTAAATACTTGATGATTTGGGGGAAGGAAAGCCCACCGCGGGCAGCAGGTTCCATATTCTAGAAACTCTAGGGATAAAAGAACGAACACAGTGGAAAGTTCGGGGCCTGTCCAGTTGGACCGTATAGGGATGCATACGCGCGGCAACACGAGTTTTTCTGTTGGGAACCGTGAGTGGAGAAACTATACTGGACAATTCTTCTGAGCAGAAGGCATGAAAGTACCTATAAAAAGCGATAAATCACCCACAGCCCGGCGATGGGCAAGAGAGGGAAGCCTTTCTGTAAGTAAAGGATCATTAATGAGACGAATAGCTCTTCTTTGAATGGAATTAAGGATACTTAGAGTTATGGGGGACGCCATGCCCCAGATATGAAAACAAATTCAAAGGGAGGTCGGATTTGGGACACATATAAAGAGTATAAATTAAAAGAGAAAAATACTTTTTGGCTTTAAAGAGAAATCCAAGCTTTTTGAAGCTGCCGTGGCTATAGACACAATGTGTTTATGTCAGTTAGGGTTACTTTCAAATGTGATGCCCACAAGATTGAAGGTGTTTTTACTCTGTAAAACTTGGCCTCTCATAAGTAGAGGATGAGTATTTGATGACTCTTTTTGCGACAAGGAACATGATTGTGTTTTAAATGCATTAAAATGGACGAGATTTTTGGCGCCCCAATCCAATATTAAATTAAGATCATGCGAAAGAGTTATCTGCGTCGCTCTGCGTTTGTTTTCCAAATCAGGTTTAGTGATGGGTTTAGGAACCTGAAAACTGGAGTAAAGAGTACTATCGTCGGCGAAACTATGAATGGAATTAGTTGTGACCGAGAGAAGGTGTGAATGTGAAGAAGAAAAAATGTTGGTGCCAGAACTGAGACCTGAGGCACTCCAGCATTTACTTGGTAAAAGTTTGGAGAATGGCCGTCTACAATAAGTGATATACGTCGATCAGATAGATAACTAAAGAGCCAAGTACAGAGTTTAGTTGAAAGACCATAGGAGGGAAGTTTATTAAGAAGTGCGGCATGCCAGACCTCGTCAAAAGCTTTGGATATATCAAGAGTAACGATCTGGGACTCACCTAGAAACTCAATAGTCTTATTCCAGCAGTGTGATACAAAGAAAAGAAGATCTGCTGTAGATCTTTTGTTGCGAAATTCATACTGCCTGTCATGCAAAATTTCGTGTTTTTCTAAATACTAAAGAATTTTTGAATTAATGAATTTTTCCATTACTTTACAAAGAATTGAGAGAATTAAAATTTGTGTATAGTTAGATTAAAGAGATTTAGATCCTTTCTTAGGAATAGGATGGACACGTGCAGCCTTCCAGCTCTCCGGAAAGATACCTGTGTCGTAAGAAATTCGAAAGAGCCGAGTTAGGATTGGTGCAAGCTCTGGAGCACATTTTTTAAAACGACCGCCGGTATGCCGTCCAGCCCAGACGATTTCTTGGTGTTAAGAGAAAAGAGGATATGCTAAATGTGTTTTACCTTAAAAATAATATCGGGAATTTTATAAGGAACTGGAGTAATAGCTGGAATTAGATGATTTGCGGAAGGGTCAAGGGTTGAATTGTTTAGCAAATAGTTGTGTCTTTCATTTAGCGATAAAAATAAGTTCGTCTTTTAAAGTTAGTGGTAAAAAGTACTGGTACAAAAATTCCTAATTATGTTTTGCGCAAAGGAACAGAAAGATTTGCCATTTGAGCAAGAAAGCACTTTGTTTTTAATACGATTGTCGAAGAAGTCTTTGGTTTCAGAAATTGTTTGATTGTAGTAGTTTCTTGCTTCAATGCTGGCCTGTCGGTTTTTTGGACTAGGATCCTGTAGAAACTTCTTGTGAGCCAGAACTTTTAAAATTCTAGCTTTATAACAAGATTTGGAAAACCAGGGTTTGTTATTGGATTGTTTGGGGTTCTTGATGGTGTGTGGAATATAGGTTTCAATGCCCAATTGAATTGATTTAGTTAGTTGATTGCAAATTTCGGAAGGATCACAAAACAAAAAGCAGATGGAATCCCAGGAGTAAGTGGCGAAGAAGTCCCTTAGGCCATCCCAGTCGGCTGAGTTGTAGTGCCTTACGTTGCGTGGTGTCTTGCATTCATTTACCTCGGGATGAGCAGGGTAAGATATAATAACTAAGCCATGATCTGAGCGACCTAGAGGAGCTGTAACAGATGTTTCATAGAGTTTGGGGTTGGTGGTAAGAAAGAGATCTAGGGATTTAAACTATGATTTGGGACTTTAGGAAAGTAGGTGGGTTCCATAATAATGTTGGTAAAGAGTTAGTGACTGCGAAGATACTAACATTTTTGGTCTGATGCAATATATTTCAGCTACTCGATAAAGTCAAACGTATTTTCAAACTTGATATTTCCATCGAAATTTGGAAAATATAAAAAAAACTAAATTAAATTATAGTAGCTTAAACTAAACGCTTTAGGCATAAACAATAGTAAAATAGATAATTCAGTCGCTTTAATATTGATATTTAAACTAAGCCTTTCAGCCGAAAACTTGCGTTTGTTTTGCCTGGTAATCCTTTACCTACCTACATGCTTTTAAATAAATGTTTTTGTTAAATGAGAAATAAACTTGGTACTAAAACCTGAATAAAAATTTCTTAAGGTTACGCATCAACCATATAAAATCAATATGGGTTTTTTTTTATAGAGGTACGATTGACGAAGTTGAACCTTCCAGATTTCTCCAATGACCTTCATATTCGTTAAAAAAGAAGTTTATGCTACAGTAAAAAATAAAAATAAAAGGAAATTGGCTTTTTTTCAATTTTGTTAAAAAAAAAACGGACACTTTTTAAATGTAAACTAGCCTGCTGTCAAAAATGTTTTTTTTTTGTTTTAATTTTAATATGGTTAATTGTTTTGCATACTTTTTTAGCCGATTGGTTTGCATTTACATTACTTCACCAAACCATTTTGTTTGTTACATTAGGCACATAATAATTTTTAAAATGTTTTATAATAAATTTTAAAGTAATCGCCTACAAGTACATAATTTATTATATTTTTATTAATTTAGCTTAAATCTCTTAGGATATAATTTTAATTACAATTTATTGTGATATAAGAATTCTAAATCTTAATATCCACTTATCCGTTAGGCATATATTAGCAATTTATTATAACATCGTTAAGCGAAAAAGGAAAGCTTAGAAATTTTGTATTTAACCAAAGGTATCCACCGTAAAATTGGTTTAAAAATATTTATTTTAAAATTTGTATAAAGGCAAATAAAACATTATTAAAATAACCAACGCCTAAAATTTTAAATGACAGTAATTGTTTTTTGGTGTTTTAAAACCTATAAAACACTCTTCTAATCTTTATGTTTACCAAGTTTTAGCTATAAAAAAATATTATATTAAGAAATACTGTAATAGCAAGAAGGAAGAGTATAAAAATATTATAATTGTTAATATTTCGATAAATGCAAATTTTAAAACTAGACATTCTTACACAAACTTACCATTACTTTATGCTAAATAGGATCAGGTAATTAAAAGCAAAATTTTCCATTAAAAAATAACTGCATTTTAAGGTCTTTGTTATTACAATTTTTAACATTTATTTTTGACCACCCTATATTTATTAGGTAATATAAGAAGCTTATCCCCAATTTAAAGTTAAAAGCTTAAATTTTAAAGAAATGATTAGTAATTTAATGTTTGTTGAGACGTCAATTTTAATATTAAATTTTAAATAAATTTATAACAGTAAGACAAACTGTTTGATATTTTACATTCCTACAATAGTTTAATATTTTTACGCAGAATAAAAAAATACAAAATAAATTTTTGATATAGCCGGAAGTGACAGAACTGTCAAATAACTTTTGGTCGTATGTTCCCTAATGACCTTACACTGTTGCCAAATGTTCTAAAGCCTGCTTTTTAAGAAATCGATTGATACAATTCGTCGTGGGACAACTGTTTGTAGTGGTCAGTCACCCTGTTTAGCAAGCCAGCGACTCGGGTTCGATTCCCAGGACCAGGGCGATTAAAAAAATAAGAACAATTTCAGAGGATACTTTTTGTTCGACCTTTGAACAGTGCGAACGTCTCGTAGAAAATTACAGAATTATTCCCGATGTGGCGATTAGAGGAACTGTACAGGCGTTTTTCCCTTCGGGGATCGATTAAAGATTTACGCTTAATTGACGGCATCTTTTTTCTGGAGCTAAGTGCTGTAAGCGAAGATTTCTGTAAGCTGATGGTATCCTGTTTGGTAGTGAACACGAGGTATTTCTTAAATGGCGGGAAATTTATGGGCGTGCCATGGGAACTGTCAGTACTGACAGTGAAGGTTAAACGTAACACCAGTAGCAGTTCTTGGTTTGATAGCTTTCAATTTATTCATTGCATTTATTTATATTATTTTCAATTTTTTTGGGATTTCTGGGAGCTATAAGTTCGATTATCCAGATTTTCCGCAAACGAAGCCCTGGAAAGCATAGTCCGGAAGGGGAGAGCTGGCGATTTGGATCTAAAGAAACCAGAGCCAAGAACAAAAAGTAGAATAGAATTGGGAATTCAAATTAGGGGCACAGTGTTGCAATTCGGTCAAACAGCTGATAAAAATGGGTATCTAGATTCAATTTGGCGAAGAATTTTTACATAAATTAGATATTAAATTTTACGAAAAATATTAGGCATCATTGTTTGACAACCTAAATAACACAAAGCAGGATAATAGTCAGTATTTCGAAAAACTTTATATATAGCCATAAAGCATAAGTTCTTCGTTATTTAGATTTAAACTGCAGATAAACCAAAACTGATTTCGTACGTTTTGCTTCATTGCTGAATTTTTAGACTAACTATTTTTCTAATTTTTATTACATTCATCCCATATATCATAAAAATTCTTTAAAAAATAGAATATTAACTTTAACAACAGAAAGCAAAACTTGATTATGAAGTGTCATTATGTTCTAAATTTGCAACTGCTTCGTTGCCAAGTCGCTTAATTTTAGTTTTCAATAGAACAATTTCAGAAATTGATTTCTTGTTCTATACCGGGTGTCAACAAATCTATCAGACAAGCCATAACTATTACACTAGTACACATATAAAAATAAGACTTGGTATAGGTAAATAATATGGAAAGATAAAAGTTTGCGCGTATTCCTTACTTTTCGATTACTTCCTGTTTAACCGAAAGTCACTATAGTTTAAAATTTAAAAATAGAACACTCAGTATATTTTATCACCTTGGATTCCTTAGACTATTCTTAATGAAAATATGACATTTTTAAAACGTTTTTATGCCTACTTGATTTTTAGAGCCATTTGTATTACTGCATCTAGGGGGCAATAATCCTTTATTTATGTAAGGGAATAAAACTCGAAGTGTTCCCTTGCTTAACATTCCACTCCACTGAGAGGTATGGACTATTTATTTCTTCAATCTTTATTTATGTCTTTATTTTTAATCTTCTAATTTACTTAATTATTATTTAATTATTAAATTGGTGTCGTTAGATTCATCAAAAAATCCTTTTAGTATACCGATTTAAAATAAAACATGTGACTCTGAACCCACGTTAAACTGTAGGTCCCATTCTGATAATATTACCCAGACGGTAATGGGGTGGTTGGTTCATACTTAGAAGATATTTTTTAACGTCCGTGGTAGTATTATCGTGTTGTCCAAAAAGTGGCGTTAAATGCCATATTGAAAAAACTGAAGGGTAAATGGATTAAACAGCTAAAAACTCCGGCACCAATGGTACTTCGTACCCAGGACACCCATTGATCTTTGTGTTTGAATAGTCTGGAAAATAAATACATTATTTATTTTATGTTGTGCTTACAGTACCGATTTTTATGTAAGTTTATATGTAAATCTTCTGTGTGTCAAGATTTCTTTATGATATCACAGGATTTGGATTTTTACTTTAAAAATAATATTAGTTAAGAAAATCCAAACATTGTAATACTAAATATTTTGTACCAGATTTTAAATCAAAATACCATCTAAAAAATAAAAAATGTGTATCCTTTATTTTTAAATAATTGGCGCTCAGTCTTTTTATACTTACAGTATCACATATGTATTTAAAAGTCTAGAAACCTGTTTTAGTGGCGCCGCATTACTTCCAACGCCGCACCGGTTTGAAATTCTTTTGGCGGGGGCGACAAAACGGCACAAGTAGAACTCATTTAATGGTACCGTCACGTACTGCAACCGCGCCCTGCCCCATGGGAAGCCGCTGTCTCCCACTAATGACAGCACAAAGTGGCGGCAAGTGCGCTTCGAATTAGATGATGTGACGTAACAATAGCTAGTGTTGCGCTACGAAGTTTGCTTATTGGTATGTATTGTTAGTAGTCGTTCTTGTACGATCAACGAGTTCCTAATGGGGAGTTTTAACATTATAGTTGGGGCAAGACATAATTCATTTGGAAATGACTTACTTGACAAAATAAGGATAGAGCTTCATATAATGTTTTTTCAAAATGTCATTTGTTTTAGAGTTACAAGCCGTTAAAGTTTAATTTTTATTTTAGATTTATCGCCATATTGTATTTTTTAAACCAATCTAGTTGATATTTTGCACACAAATCGAGCTTTGCAGATTTTTTTAAACAAAAGTACTTTTTTAAATACCGCCAGAGGGCACTCTACCTAAAACTTAAAATTTATTTACATCATACCTTTTTATTTTGACAGATATCGCAAAGCTGGGGGCGCCATTTTATAGACAATCAGAAACTTAAAAAACAAGGTACTCTTTATTAAAGTCGATAAACCTCACCGTTTAGGCACCAATAGACATCAAAGTTTTCATCAATTTCGATTAAATTACCACCATAAATACACGGTGTCCAGTAACTTAACTGACAAACTTAACCAAACGATTCTACAACAAAAAATAAAAAAAACTTCATATAAACATATATCCTTAACGTCTTAAAAGTTTTTTTAAATATTAAACACACCGTAGTTCAAAAACTAATACGTTTAGGACATATATTTATATGAAGTTTTTTTCTTATTTTGTCAAGTAGAATCACCCCCTTAAGTTTCGTGATCGATTTTTAAATCACCCTGTATATATAGGACGGCCTTCAAGTCAAGTCAATTTTTTATTACATTTTTAATTAAAACCAACCAAACCTTACATTTGCCGTTTTACTACAATACCTTCATAAAATAAAGAAAACAACCTTCTGGGCATATTTGCGTTAAATTAATTTTGCATTAAATTTTGTGTAATACATTAATCATTTAACTACAAATAATACGACACTTTAGAAATGGGTCCAAACGTAGGCAAATAACCAGCGGCTATCATATCTCAATAATGGGAAATTTAGAACTATAACTATAATTTTAAGACATGAACGTGGATATCAGGATACACGTCGGACTGCTAATCAATTACTTTGCTTTACTTTCTGTTTCCACTTGATTAGTTAACTCCATAAAAGTCCTGATTTATACCTAATAATTTTATCCTACCGCAGTAGGTATAATTTTGAAAGGCTTTGATAATCAGAGATTTATTATTAAAAACATGCTAAATCTGAATAAATACAGACATTTAAGTTGTGCATTTAACCAAACAGGGGCAGGTTGCTACTTGCGGAAAAGATATCCACCACACCCACATTGTAGTGATACCAGGGCGGTCAATAAAGTAATGGTTATTTTAGATTAAGCACCCCTATTAAAGCCTTGAAAAAAAAGTAAAAAGTGAAAAAAAATTATAGTAGAATGAAACTTACTAAAAAAGGTAGATAATATAACAAAATTTAAAGAGAAAATAAATTTCAGGCGATATGAGGTCGAGAAGGCGTGGAGGAGGGTGAAAGTGTAAAATACTGTTTTTTAGATTTCTGGCCAAACTACAAGTTTATTGGAAAAAAGTAAATTGCAAAGTTGCAGGCAATGTAAAGATGTACAACTTTTTATCTAGCTTTTATTTACATAACTTTACAATTTATGTGAAAAATTGAAAAATCCAAGTTTTTGGATTTTGATTTTTATCTTTTACAAAAACGACAATTTTTTAACGAAATTTGGTGATAACGTACCTTTATTGGTCCCAAATATACTATATTTTTGGTCTTAAAATATTTATTTTTTATTTTTTTGACTTATTGTTAAAAAAATACCCTTATTTTCAATCAAAAATTCACTTGTCAAAATATCGGCATTTTTCAAAGAGTCAAATGTCGTTTTGTTCATTAAAATCTTTACCTTTCAATGGTGTAAAAAAACTGTACATTACAATGGTATTTTTTTATTATTGTTAAACTAGAATCAATAATTTTCAAAACCAAAAAAAAAAGAATCATAGAAGGATAAAACCCATTAAAAAATGTAGAGTAAATTAAATTAGAAAAATATATTAGAATCGATCTTTATTTACACCATCGGAAAGTAGAGATTCAATTCAATGAACAAACCGACTTTTTTGAAAATGCCGATATTTTGAGACGTACATTTTCAGTGAAAATAAGGTACTTTTTAATATTAAGTCAAAAAAAAGTATACAAATAAATAATTTGACACAAAAAAATAACAGTATATTAGGGACAAATAAAGGTACTTTTTCACCAAGTTTCGTAAAAAATAATTGTTTTTGTAAAAGATAAAAAATAAAAAACGAAAAACGGTTATGTAAAGAAAGTGTAAATACAAAAATTGTAGATCTTTTTATTACTTAAAACCTTACTATTTATTTTTTTACAAAACTTGTAGTTTGACCAAAAATCCAGGAAAACCGTTTTTACATTTTAACCCCCCCTTGCCAAACTCATATTGCCTGGAATTCATTTTTCCTTAAATTTTTGAAATATTTCCTACCTTTTACAATAGGTCTCATTCACTTAACTTTTTTTGTTTCAAAAATTATCTACCCTGGTCTAATACTTTGGGAAGCGTTTTGAGGACTATGAGATTTGTTAGGCATATTTTGCTTGCTTTTGCTGCTGTTGGTATCACATTTTCTAAATATTTTTTCTCTGTTCTGTGTTCAGTAACTCTACCGACTAACTTTAAAAGGTGATTTTACAATAAAAAATTTAAAAAAAAACTTGTCATCAACCCATGTTCATTACGTGTGTTAAAATTATTTATTTTTTTTTAACTCACTTTTATTTCAATTTTGATATTAAAAAAAAAAAAATTAAAACGTCTCCCATGTATCAAAATACTTTTTAACATACAACAAAAAAAGAAATTTTTACTAGTGTCGTCCATGAGGTTAAAGGTAAATATTGACATGACAATGCTTTTTTTTTTTTAATAAAAATATGTTTCTTTAAATCTCGTTTAAATTTGAACTTTTTTTAATTCGATGGACGGTTTTTGCGTAAATAAATACTAACTAACCATTTCTTGGCGGTTTTATTTGTCTAATTTTACAGTAAATAATGTAATCTTTTTTAGTTATTTTGTAAAGAATATATTTTTTTAAGTAAAACATTTGTTATTGCATCAGTAAATCCGCTCGCTTATTTTTTCTATAATTATGATTTAGCCTTAACCAGTCAATGACACCTGGTGGTGATAAAACTGAATTTTTTTGGTTTGTCAAAAATTATCTTTTAATTTAAAAAAGACGTCTTAATTTTTTAAAACATCTTTATTGGTATACGTTATAAAAAGACCCGTTTTTTAATAACGTTATATTTTTAACCCACCGTAGTTCAAAAAATTTTAATCCCGAAAAGGTTATTAGCAATACTTTATACAAAGCTAAAACTTACTTCTATGATGATTTGACTTTCTGATTTTATATTGAAGCATTTTAATTTCCTAAACACATTTCTGCGTAAATCGAACATCATAATTAACTGACTGAAATTTTGTTAAAGTATAATTATTAGCTTGTTGCTAATTGTTATTTTTTAATTATATCTAGTTAAAACAAATGATCAAGATAGCTTTTAGCAGTTTGCTATCTAACTAACTGTTATAGTCTCGGTGATATTGACAGGCGATTAGAACAGAACCTTTTCTACAGGCTGTTACAAATTCGAGGAACACCATTAGGATCTCGTGAATTGTAGAAGATACAGGGTTGATTAATATGGGGCAAAGTTGCGCATTTTTATGCTTAACAATGTTTTGTTTTAAAAATTTAAAAATTTGCAGCCTTTCCGGAGTTATCTGGCAAAATCGAAATTTAACGAAACAGTTTTTATTTTTTTCTCGGATTATTTGAAGAGATATTTTGAAACTAACGACACATTACCATTGTCACTTTTCTGCTCTATAAAATGATGTCTCCAAATTTAAAATCCGATGTTTTGTCTTTAAGCCACCACATCAAATGTTTATTTTTTAATTGGCGGAATATTTGGTTTTAAACCTTTTACACTCATATTTTAATTCTAGAGACAACAATATATTACACTTTACATTTATGCGACGTTTCGAACAAAACAAAAAACACTATACACTTGTTTCTATTAAAAATTCCGTTTTTATTCCAAACGATTTTGAATATTTCCATTAAAAGGTAAGTATGCATCAATTTTT